>SKCR01010107.1:0-186431 GCA_019454045.1 Zanthoxylum bungeanum
CTGTACTTTTTTTCCTTTGTATGGCAGACATAATGTTTTTCGGTCTTTTGGATCGAGTAGTTTATTGCTTTTATCGTTTACTCATTTGTGAATGGTTGACCAGAAGCAATTTCCTTTCAGGTATCCTAGTCATGCTCGCATGTGGGTGGGGCCAATTAGGTCTGGTTTGGGGGATCAGAAGAAGCACGATTATGAAGGAGCAATGGATGATTGGTTTAGTTTTCTGAAAGAGACTAAAAGTTACTATGGTGTTGATATGAGTGCTTTAACAAAGCCCTTCTCTGAAGAGCAGAAGAAATATTATCTGCAGGTTAGTTTAGAACTTTTGAAGATTAAAATTGTTAATCTATTAAGATCAATGACACAATTTTTACCCTTGCTGCAGTTTAAATTTAGGTTAAAGTTTGTGTATGATGTTTTATGCTGTCCAAATACCTTTCCATTCAAGGTTCGAAAACTCGGTATGCGGTGCGAGGTGATTTCCAGTTTGAGGCGAGGCATACAGCCTCGAGGCGGTAGCCTCAATCCAAACATGGGGGGAAAATTTTAAATTATAAAATAAAAGCATAAATTCATGAAATCATCAAACTCAAAGCATCCATAATACATCCATACCAACTAAAACATAAATAAAAATCATCAAAACAAAACAAGTTCATAATAAAGGTTCTTGAAAGAAAATAACTACTAATCTCTAAATATGCTATCATTTGTGTCTAATGGCCTGAATCTTATCGACCCCTTGATTCCTTATACTTTTTGATTCCTTCCCTTTCAACCTCTTGCCCATACTTCCAAGCCGGATCTTTTCGACTTGACATGACATGACATGACGACTACATTCGAACAAAAAATTATGACAAAAAAAAGGAGAGAAGTGTCATAATTGTCAATAAGAACACATGATATATAATACATGAAAATATAGAATCAACATAAACTATAAGACCAAAGATACATGTAGCAGTTCTAAAAACATAGAGAACAGAAAATTGTTTCTCTCTCTTATAAGGGGTGTGGTATTTAATTTTGAGTATATATTAATTAAAAAAAAAGTTAAACAATGAGGGACCGTGTATTATTCCAATTCAAAAACCTACAACACACTCAGATATTAATTTAGAAAACATACAATTGAACTAATGAAGAGAAAAAAAAATATAAAATTTATTTTTATATTCACAATCTCACAGACTCGCACAATAGTCAATCTCTCTCACACTATCACACATATGCATACTCAACATACACACAAAAATCAAACCATTATAGTGAGTCACCACGAGATTCCCGCAAGAGCAAAACTGATGAAAAAATAAGAACAGTAAAAAATCTAACCTTGAAGAAGAAATCGAAGATGGAGTTGATGAAGACAAGTTTAATGGACTTGGTTGAGTTGATAATTGATGATTGAGATGAAAGAATTGAAGAATGAAGATTTTTTTTTTAATAATTTTAGGATTAGGGTTTCAATGGGTTTTTTCCTCTATGTTCTTTTGTTTGTTTCAAAAGATGGGAGTTGAAGTTGGGAGTGTGAGTCACGACTTCGGCATATATATATATATATATACACACACACATATATATATATATATATATATATACATATATATATTGCCTTTGATTGTTGCGGGTTTGATTGGGATGTCCGAGTCGGCCAGCCTCGCGACTCCCTGATACCGCCTCACGTCGATGAGGCAGCCCGAATCAAAAAGCATCGTGAGGCGGCTGCCTTAAGGCACCAACCATTGCGAGGCGGCTGAGTTTCAAACCTTATTTCCGTTTAATGTAATTCAGAAGTTATATCAATGGGTTTAACATACCTATATTACAGTCTTTCCTCTGCCATGCCCCCCTTTCAAATTCCTCTGAAGTGTTGAATTGCTTACCAACTGTGCTTCTGTGCCTTTATGTGAGATTTGCTGAGTGACGTGACAGTACCTGCTGGTATGGTACTTATTTTCATCATTTCATGTCATTTTATCAAAAAGAGAGGATATCTTTGGGATTTCTGTCTGTTTGGAAGGGAGTTAGATCCGTGTTTTATTGACTAAGTATCTAGCTGATGATGGTCTCTCGTGGAATATCTCATTCATACCAGAACTTGGATTTGTGATACACTACTTTACTTATCTTATTATGTAGATTCTTTCTAAATCTCTCTGATCAAAATTTCATTAGTTGTATAACATATTCTCTATCAATTCGATCTTTTATGCACACGACATTGTGCTTACTCTTTTGTTCTGTCCAATTAATAAGAAAATGCTATTAATTTTGCAGACATCATTGTGGAGCAACCTTCATCCAGATCAGGTTATAGGGACAGCAGCTGTTGTAAAGGAGATTGATTGCTCTACTGCTACTGTGGATGCCATTCGTGAAGTCAGATCAAAATTTGTATCGTCAATCACAGGAGAGAGCACAAGGCTTTGTGGGTTCAGTGGATGGTTTGATGTCCATTTTAGAGTAAGTTGAGCTTCAGTGCACCTTATAATGGTGCATGCTAATGTTCTCAGGCATCCACATACTGATTAAAGTATGATTTTGTTATTTTTCTGGTGCAACAGGGAAGCAGGGAGGATCCAGCTCAGCAAGAGATTGAGCTGACAACTGCCCCTAGTACTTATAATGGCACACATTGGGGCCAGCAGGTGTATATCTCCCAAACTATAATCTCCTCTTCGGATTTAAAATGCTGAAGTATTCATAGATGCCTTAATTTAGCTGTCTTTAGTTCTCTTTTTGTCTCAATATCATCGTAGAGTTATGCATGACAGAATTATTAGTTGTGTTGTGTCATTGTGTCACCGTGGCTTGAGTTTTCCTGAAGCTAAATCATAGGCTATCATTTACCTGTTTCCTAGCATTTATTGACTTTCTTAAATTTTTTGTGATTGGATTTATTGCAAAACTATTTCCCTTGTCGAACTTTAGGCCTCAGCCCTTTTTCTTGCATACACTGTGTGTTCCTATATGACATTTTGCAGTGCTGGTTTATTTTGCTGATTTCTTATGTCTGGTTTCTTCTGGTGCACCATCCATTGCTTTTTAATCTTTCTGTATTGTCCATTTAACAGGTTTTTCTCATCAATCCTTCTGTTCCAGTTAGTGAAGGGGATGATCTGAATGTTTCTTTCTCAATGACTCGTTCTAAGAAAATCATCGGTTTGATGGAAGTTGAGCTCAGCTTTGAGATTAGACAGTCTGCTGGCCAGATACATCCACCATTCAGAAACAAGTTTTATATAGAATGAAGAAGAAAACAGGTCAACTAATTGGTAATGTTGCTTTCCCTAAGGTACATTCTATAGCTCCTTTATTTTATGATGTCTAGACCTTGTAGATTAAGATAACGGCACTCTTCGCTTAGTCTCAATTTTGTGGGCCTATTCATGTTCTAGTTGATTTTGTGCCTACTTGCCTATGGAGTCTAGAATCTTCCCATTCATGCAAGAGCCTTTGCACTCACAGGCTTATGAGTTATGACTAGAGTTGGCAAACTAAATGTAGTTTGTCATCCGAAATTTATTATCTAATATTTTAAATATTTATTAGACATGTTTATCTTGTAATTTATAAACAGTCCAAGCAATAATAGGGTTGGATTTGGGTTTGAATTTTTCCAAATATTAATTACAACTTTTTTATATTATTGTTTGCCTACATCTGGCAAGTTTGGTTTGGTTCGCCCATCGGGCAAGTTTTTAAAGGCCTTGTTTTTTAAATTAGTGAAAGACAAATTGGATTGGCTTATATGAAAAATATTTCCTTTTCATTTTGACTGTAAATTTCAGCCTTCTGCAGTTGGATCCTCCTGATTTCAGAAACTGATTGTATGAACTGAAATATTCTGCTGTGAATAAATCTCATATAGACTAGAAAGACGGATCAAATCATAGTTATTAAAGGCTGCGCTTAGGCTCGCCTCTCATTCAGGCCAGCGCCTCCCGTCTGTTGGGCTCAGCTCATATTCCCAGATGTGCGCCTCGCAGCGCCTAGGCACAAAGCCCAAGGCGCGCACTTGTGTGCCTCTTTGAAAAAAATGAATTTTGAAAAAGTGACATGACAATGCCTATATCACATCATTGCATGTATTACGAAGTTCAAAAGTTGAAGGAGAGAGATCAATAGTAATAAATACTATACGAATTAAGAATCTTGATAACTTTGATTTTTTTTTTTTAAGTTATGACTTTTTTCCATGTGATATGATTGTTAATTTACTTATTAAGTTGAAATTTATTCGATAAATTTATTAAATACAATTTAGATGAATTATTCCAATTGAGAAATTAATATATAAGCTAAAAAAATACGGGATAAGCCTTGCGCTGCGCCTCCCTTCGAGCAAGCGTGGGCATCATATTGCGCCTTACGCCTAGGCCCTAGGAGGACCTTGGCGCCTTGCGCTTTTAACAACTATGGATCGAATAGAAGCAATAATTAAATCCCCTGGCCGGTATTTCACCATCATTTGCAAACCAATTTATGTTTTAGTCAGATTGTAAGTATGTTTCCTTTCGGCAGTGGAGTCGATATGATTTTCTGTGCCAATATCCTTTGCATGGCATTTTCCTTTTGGATTTTCTTTTCTTTTTCTCCTTATACATTTCACGTTTAATTGTTTGCTAAAATATAAGATTCATGTGGATCTCTCCTAACTATGTTTTGTTTCCCTTTTGCCAGTGTGCGTGCAGACATGTAATCTCTATGTTTGGTACTTCTGATCGTTTTCTTGGATATGGATATTTCCAAAAATCCCATAATACGGGCATTTTGGTCCTTAGTTTGCCGCATGAATGATCTCGTCATCCTGTTGTGTTTGAAGTTATAATTTTTGTTTATCTTATTGGAATTGTTTCTTTAGTCTTTCAATCTTGGTTTCTTCCCTTGTAATTTCCTGGGGTTGATATTTTGCCCCTAGCCGACTCCATCTATTGGCAAAACGATTTTGTTTAGTTAGCTTGGTTTTTTGTTTTTGTTTTTTAGGTAGATTTTTCAAACAAGGTAAAGAATATATAATACACTACAGTTGTTAAAAGGTTTCAGGCAATTTTTTATTATGCATGAATTACTGCAATTGTAGACAAAGGGTTTGGGCCAAACTGTTACACTGGCCTAGGAAATGATTTATCATTAGTTGATCCTGCACCCATGGTTTCAATCCTTTGTATTGGTATAGAGGGGACGGCTTGGCCCGTAGGCAATGCCCATTTGTGTCGGTCCACCAACACGAATGAGAGGCAAACACGGCTCATGAGCACGATCCACATGGGTTGCGGACTGTGCCAGCCCAATGGGTTTCATGGACCGTACTTGGCCGTGGGCTTTATTTATTTATTTATTTATTTTTCATTTTTGTTATTTTTAAAAAAAATAAAATGTATGTATAAATTTAAAAAGCTTCTAAAATGTCAAAAATAATAAATATAAAAAATAAAAATGTGCTAAATTACAATATATCCATAAAATGGATAGTAAACACTAATAATAGAAGAAATAAGACAATATATCTTTAAATTATAATAATTAGAATTATATGGCATTAGTTAATAATACAATTTTAATTAATTAAGATAAAATAAAATATATAATCTAGTGGTATTATTCGATTTCATGAACTTAAGAATATGTGCAATTTAATTAAAATTAAGTTATAAAAAAATTTGATTTGTGTTTTTTGCGGTTTGCCGTGATTTGATATTTCTCAAATTATGTCGTGCCTAAAATTTTGAGGATCTTTGGTGCAACAGTTGGTAACCACTGATGAGCGGAATTTATATCAATATTACCGCCCCTTTTACTTAATATTTTGTTTAGTTTCTCGGGTTTGATGAACGTTTTGATGTGTTTTAGTTTATTTTGCAGATAAAATAATATTGGGACTTAATGAAATCATTTAGGATGAAATGTGGATCAAATAAGGGCAATTATTGGACTTGAATATAATTTTGGAGATTGGAAACTTGAAAGGGCGTTTTTGACGAAGTGCAGTTTTGGAAATTCCAGTTTTGCGCATCTGTCGTATTTTGGGCATAACTTTTTACTCAGATATCGGATTGAGCTGATTCAAGTTCCAGATTAAAGAAGACTCAAGATCTACAACTTTGAAAGAGAAAATTTTCAAATTCTGATGATTTCATGACCGAAATTGATGAACCATCCAGAAGTGTGTGGAGTGTAATTATTAAAAGTCATTATCAATCATTTTCAAAGCAAAATATTAATTAATTAATAATAATAAAATTATCAAATCAACACCAAACAAGATAAGAAATTAGTGGAGCAATAATGGATTTGGTGGAGAATTAGATAAGCAATTAGTGGAGCAATTAATAATTTATTTGGTGGATGATTTGATGGTGGCAAAATTTTGCCTATAAATACCAAGCCATTTCATTTGTAAAATTCATACTTTCTTCTAAGGAATCCTTAAGAATACTAAGAAGATTGTATCTTGTTTGTTTATTTACAGCTTTCAGTAATTAATTTCCGCTTTCGCACTTTCTTTTCTTTACTTTTTCAGTTTTTACTTTCCGCAATTTACTTTTACGCACAGTACTTTTCTTTCTTTAATTTTCAGTTTTTACTTTTCAGTAATGAGGAGGTAACTCCCTTTGCTGGGGTAAAAGGTAAAACTTTTATTACTAATATTTAGATTAATCTCCCTTAATTATAATATATAAACTAGTTAAAACCTGACTTAACGAGGATACCGCCATATTGGTCGGTTGGTAATTATTTAAAGGTTTTAACCTGACTAAACTGGATACCGCCTGATTGGTCGGTTGGTAATTAATTATTAATTTGACTTAATCTGGATACCGCCTATATGGCTGGTTGGTAATTATCATGCAAAGTTAATATATTATATTAAGGAGATATCTAAAATAGAAATAATAAAGTGGATCCTTTACCTCAGCATTTTCTTTTGTAATTTTACTTTTCAGCAATTTACTTTTCAGCATTTACTTTTCAGCAATTTACTTTTCAGCATAATTTCAGCAATTACTTTCAGCATTACTTTCAGCATTTACTTTTCAGTATTTAATTTTTAGTATTTTACTTTATGTCTTTTCTTTTATTTAAGTTTTTACTACCTGTAAATATGTGTCGTAACTAAGCCAGTTATCTGGGGTTGTGATGAAATCCAATATCACCGGTTTATAAGGGGTTAAATTATAGTTTGGGTAATATAAAGGTTTATTTATTGAGTCTTAATCTAATGCTTTTTATTAACTGGCCATTAATAAAATTGAACTGGTAAATCTAAAATGAACTAGACATAGGATTTTAGGTTTAAGACCTTAGACTTAATAGCCCACGATCTTCCTTGAGGATAGATAACCCTTTAATAGATTTCCTTACAGGATAGGAATATACCTGTCGGGCGGGGGTAGCCATAATTGGAACTTAAACTTAATGAATCCAGATAATTTGGTTGACATAGACATATGGTTCAATTGGGTTAAACTGGGTATTTGTGTCTGACCATCGACAGAGGCTTACACATAATTTAGTGTTCCAGGTTAATAAATCAATATATTACCCAACTAAAGATAACCACTTCATCTTTAAAATGATATTGGAAGAAATCACAACCCTAGATAGTTTTTAATATTGAATTTTCTTAAAACATATTTTCGACAATTTTATTTACTTGCTTTTAAATTTAGAATCGTCACCATTTCAAATCAATCAATCAAACAATCTGTTAGATACTAGTAATCATTTGACCTCATAAAATTAATAGTTTAGATATTAAGTCCTCGTGGGATCGATATTTTTATACTACTTGAACGATACGTGCGCTTGCGTTATACGTTGTGTTTACGCCGGTCAAGTCAAGTTTTGGCGCCGTTGCCGGGGACTTATTTATCTTTCTATTAGTTTAGGGGTTAGATTTTTACTTGTATCTATTTTTCTTTTTACTTATTGTTTTGTTTTCTTGTGTTTCAGGTTCTCAGAACTTAATGAGACGAACCAGAAGCTTTGAACTCCGACCGCTTGACCTGAAATTGAAAGAACCATCAGACAGTTGAGAAGGGAAAGGCGAGAAGGCCAAGAAGCTTTAGTCAACATGGAACCTGAACCTTTGGAGGTTGCACCACCAATTCCCATTCGAGACAGAACCATTCCGGTGGTTGACAGACTCATTTCCTGTATTGTACTTCCTCCCTTACCAGCAAATGCAGGTGACATCAAAACATGCATTCAGATGATTCAGCAGTCAGTTCATTTGGGGGGAATGCAACTGAAGATCCTAACGCCCACATCAGCAACTTCCTGGAAGTTTGCGGCACTTTCAATTACAACCGAGGAGCTGAAGAAGCAATGAGACTGCGGGTTTTTCCATACTCTTTGAAGACAGAGCAAAGGCTGGCTACATTCACTACCAGCAGGTTCCATCACAACATGGAACACTCTAGCCACCAAATTCCTTGCAAAATACTTTCCACCAGCCAGAACTGCAAAGTTGAGGAATGACATCACATCCTTTGTGCAGCAAGATTCAGAATCCCTGTACGAAGCTTGGGAAAGATACAAAGATCTGCTCCGGAAATGTCCTCACCATGAGATTCCAAATGGCTTCAAGTCCAAACTTTCTATAATGGACTTTCTGGATTGATGAGAACCACTATTGATGCTGCTGCTGGAGGAGCTTTGATGTCAAAAGGAGAAGATCAAGCCTGGGACCTAATCGAAGAGATGGCCAATAACAATTCCTTGTGGCCAACAGAAAGGAGCTTGATTCAAAGAATTGCAGGAATTTATGAAGTTGGAGCCAACACAGCAGTTAGTGCCAACTGGACCAGATATGCAAATTCATGGAGACTCTCAACACTCAAAGCAATATTGGAGCAACAAGTTCAACATATGGAGGAGCACCAGAGCCAACTCAAACTGAAGAAAGAAACGGTGAATTATGTCAACAATTTTAACAGACAGGGGAAACAATCCATATTCCAACACCTACAACCCAGGGTGGAGGAATCATCCCAATTTTCATGGAGCAACAATTCTGGACAAAGGAACAATCCACCACCAGGATTTCAACAGCAGAACTATCCACCACCTGAATTCCAACAGCAGAACAAAAGCCAGGAGCAGACAAATGAACCAGGCATAACAGAAGTGCTGACTCAGTTAAAAAAGTATGATGCTATATTTCAATCCAAGCGGCATTAATTCAAAGTCAATCTGCTTCTATTAAAGCACTAGAGAATCAAATGGGACAACTGGCAAATGCTCAGAGTTACAGACCGCCAGGTACCCTTCCAGCAACACAGAGCCAAATCCAAGAACATGGGGAAGGAACAATGTCATGCCATCATGTTAAAGAGCGGTACTGAAATCAACAAAGATGTTGGAGTCAATTCAACTGCTGAGGAAGTTCCAAAAGAAAAAAGCAACAAATGGAGGAAAAAGAAAAAGAAGCAAAGGAAAAAGAACAGATCACTCCACCTCCACCTTTTCCTCAACGTCTTCAGAAGAACAAATTGGACAAGCAGTTTTCTCGTTTCCTGGAGATCTTCAAAAAGCTGCATATCAACATTCCATTTGCAGAAGCGTTGGAACAAATGCCCACCTATGCCAAATTCATGAAAGATATTCTTTCACGAAAAGGAGATTGGGAGATTACGAGACAGTAGCATTAACAGAAGAATGCAGTGCCATCATTCAGAGGAAACTTCCCCCAAAGTTGAAAGATCCTGGCAGTTTCACTGTTCCTTGCGTCATAGGAGAACATAACTTTGGTAAGGCTTTGTGTGATTTAGGTGCGAGTGTTAACTTGATGCCTTTTTCTATTTTCAGGAAATTACAGATTGGAGAAACAATGCCAACTTCAGTCTCACTACAACTTGCTGATAGAACGCTCGTATTTCCAAGAGGCGTAGTTGAGGATGTGCTGGTCAAGGTTGACAAATTCATTTTCCCAGCAGATTTTATTGTCCTTGATATGGAGGAAGACGCAGACGTGCCAATCATCCTCGGGAGACCGTTCTTGGCTACAGGTCGAACCATTATTGATGTACAAAAAGGAGAACTAACCATGAGGGTACAGGACCAAGAAGTAACATTCAATGTTTTCAAGGCCATGAATTTTCCAGATGATGAAAAGAATGAGGAATGTTTCAAACTCGATGTGATACACAGTACCATTCAGAACTCTGATAAAAGACAAAGTTCTACTGACAAACTTAAAACATGTCAATTGCCTGTGGAGCCTAAAGATAAAGCATCTTTTGCACTGAAAGAGCCAATTCTTGCTCTACAAGCAACAGAAGAGAAAAAGTTCCACCAGCTCAACGAATTGGAGGAATTTCACAATCAGCCTTTTGAGATGCCAAATTGTACAAAGAAAAGGGCAAGAAAAGACATGATGAGAAGTTAGTGCGCATACAACTGGAACCAGGGCAGAAGGTACTGTTAAACAAATCAAGGGTGAAAATCTTCCCATGGAAGCCAAAATCACGGTGGTCAGGTCCATTTGTGATCACCAAAGTTTTACCAAATAGAGCCGTTGAGATACATGATCCTGACGCTAACAAAACTTTCAAGGTTAAAAACAAGCGTGTCAAGCACTACTGGGGAGAATCATTTGAGCGACAAAAAGAAAGTGTTACACTTTCAGATCCAGCTTAACGTTCGAGAAGTCATGTCTGGCTGACGACTTTAAACTTAGCGCTAGCAGGGAGGCAACCCATGCAATTTTTGTATATATTGTGATTTGGTGTGATTTAATTTTGTGTGTGTTTATTTTTGCAGGTTTAGTCATTTCAAGATGGAAGAAGCTTTCGCAAATCTTCACAAGCAATTTCCTTCTCTCCCTCAAAATCTCTGATGAAAGTATACAAAGCTCGCTTGGAACGGATGAGGTTATTAACAATCCATGGTATTCCTAATGATATTCGTTGGGTAATTGAAGCACGAGTCCGATTGGCAGGTGAGTCTTCTGACTCTTTTATTTCACATCTGCCTGGTTTTGGAAGAAGCACCTATGCAAAGAAACGTAGAGCTAAGCAAATGGGTGTTTGTTTCAAATGTGCACGATTTAATTGCAACACTCGTTGTCGTTCTTTAGGAATGGTGTCTGATAATCGCGAAGACAAAATTAATTCATTAGGGATGGCTTGAGTAAGGAGTCTTTAGATGATATATCTTCGACTCTTGAGACGCATCCCAGTGGATATGTTCATATAACCATTCGCAAATTACATACACATTTCAAAAAGAAAGACAACAGTTAAGTCTCGGGAATCTGACTCAAAAAGACCCTGTTTGCCAATTTATAAGAAAATTGGATGGGAAGCTTGTCCCTGACGCATAGACGTAATCAAGCTGTAAATTTTTGTACATATTATATCTCTTTGTCTTTTCCTAATATATTGATTTGTTTGTTGTTTTTCTTTTATTTTCTCCGACAGGATCCAGACCTTTTTGACTATCACGGTCTATTTATATTTTGCTACTAATCGTCCTTTGGAAGAAACTTGTGCTATTTTTACTCACCCTTTTCAGGTATTATAAATTCAACTCATCATTGCACTTTGAAGTCATCCAGAGTTGAGAAAGAAAAAAAAAAAATGGAAGCCACTTCAAGAAGACGAGTTGAAAACATCTGTGTGTTTTGCGGTAGTAGTGTTGGTACTAAGCCACAATACGTAGAAGCAGCACAGGAATTGGGTCGAGTCTTAGCTGCAAGGAATATGCACTTAATATATGGCGGAGGCAATCTTGGACTAATGGGGATCGTTTCAAAGGCTGTACAGGAAGGAGGCAGTCATGTTTTGGGAATCATCCCAAAACCCTTGGCAGAGGCAAATCTTATTGGATCATCAAACGGAGAGGAACTGATCGTGCCAGGTATGTCTGAACGACTGGTAGAAATGATTAACCGTGCTGATGCTTTTATTGCTTTGCCAGGTGGCTTGGGTACATTGGAGGAAATTTTTATTGTACTATCTTGGGCGAACCTGAACATACACCAGAAACCACTTGGACTGCTTAACATTGATGGATTTTATGATTTTCTTTGTGTGTTTCTTGATGATGCTCGGAGAAATGGGTTCGTGTCAAAACGTATGAAAGAACTCCTCTTCACTGCCAGACTTGCTCCGGACCTAATTGACCAACTCGTAGCTTATGAACCACAAGTTGACCCTCTCCTTTCAAAGATAAATTGGTCGAGGACGATCGTGGTAAGAGGCGTCGGATTAATCTGGATCTTAACCTTTAATTTCCTGTAGATTTTCAGCTAACCAGGTACAACCTTCTTAACTCTCCTTTTACTGTTTAAGACATTGGGGACAATGTCTCATTTAGGTTTGGGGGAGGGAATTAGTTGATCAGTACCTTGTTTTTAGTTTTGTGTGTTATTTTTATTTTTAGTCCAAAATTTTTCGAAAAATACAAAAAAATTGAAAAATTTTCAAAAATTACAAAAATATTTTGTGTTTTTATTTGACTAAAAAGGTGAAATTGGTAGAGAGATAGCTGAGTAAGGAGTTTCCACTCCTGAGACGTATCTCAAACCTATTTCGAAACAAGTTAATTTTTGTTTATTTCATTTTGAATTATTTAATTTGTGAATTCTCCATAAAACTGACTAAAAAGGAATCTTCATATGCTCAGTTGACAGTATTATCAACATATATAGTAACATACGGACATGAGCTAAAATTGAAAAGTTTGTAATATTCAGTGCTCTAGTTTAATTGGAGGAAGCATCTCAAAAAGCAATGGAGTAAAAAAAAAAAAAAAAAAAAAAAAAAACGTCTGAGATCCGAGTTATTAAGTCTGTAAGGGTGTTTTAACACCTAGTGCCCTAAAACCAACTGGTTTGGGAGTCACTGGCCCAAAGCTCGCTACATGGATCAAAGATGCTGCAAAAAATATTATATCTGAAGTCTGGGTAATTAAGTCGTAGGGGTGTCTTAACACCTGGTGCCCTAAAGCCAACTGGTTTGGGAGCCACCGACCCAAACACTCGTACATAGATGGAAGATATTGTATATAAATAAAAAATAAAAATAGAGAAAATCAAAGAAAAAATCAGAAAAATGAGAAAAATTATTCCATTGCTATCAAAAAGGTGTGAAATCTGATAGAACTTTAGGACAAAAATATTACTCTCTTATCAACTGCACTTATGACTGTTGTGGGCAAAAATGAGTTGATTAATATTTGTTGGCTGTGTATATGAAGAATGGTAAAAATAATCGGAGAATTTACTTATTCGGTAATTTAGAATAAAACAAAACAACTAGTAACTTGGAGTAGAAGTTTCACCTGATTAGTCACTAACATCTTTATTCTCTTTTCGCTGTCTTTTTGCTTTTGTGCATTGTTTGCATTAGTTTTAACTACCTTTTTACTTTTGTAAAATGTTTGTGGGTATCATTGCTGTAAGCCCTCACGAGACTACAACTCGTCCACTAGGGACACCTAGGGGTTTAAAGGCTTGTTGCATACGCTAAATGCAACCGTGATCCCTACGAAAGTGGCTTAGTTAATTTTATTTTATGTTATTTTATTTTTGTTTTGCTCGAGGACTAGCAAAATGTTAGGTTTGGGGGTGTGATGAGCGGAAATATATCAATATTTCCCCCTTTTACTTAATATTTTGTTTAGTTTCTCGGGTTTGATGAACGTTTTGATGTGTTTTAGTTTATTTTGCAGATAAAAATATATGGGACTTAATGAAATCATTTAGGATGAAATGTGGATCAAATAAGGGCAATTATTGGACTTGATATATTAATTTTGGAGATTGGAAACTTGAAAGGGCGTTTTTGACGAAGTGCAGTTTTGGAAATTCCAGTTTTGCGCATCTGTCGTATTTTGGGCATAACTTTTACTCGATATCGGATTGAGCTGATTCAAGTTCCAGATTAAAGAAGACTCAAAGTCTACAACTTTGAAAGAGAAAATATTTTCAAATTCTGATGATTTCATGACCGAAATTGATGAACCATCCAGAAGTGTGTGGAGTGTAATTATTAAAAGTCATTATCAATCATTTTCAAAGCAAAATATTAATTAATAATATTAATAAAAATTATCAAATCAACACCAAACAAGATAAGAATTAGTGGAGCAATAATGGATTTGGTGGAGCAATTAGATAGCAATTAGTGGAGCATTAATATTTATTTGTGGATGATTTGATGGTGGCAAAATTTTGCCTATAAATACCAAGCCATTTCATTTGTAAAATTCATACTTTCTTCTAAGGAATTCTTAAGAATACTAAGAAGATTGTATCTGTTTGTTTATTTACAGCTTTCAGTAATTAATTTCGCTTTCGCACTTTCTTTTCTTTACTTTTTCAGTTTTTACTTTCCGCAATTTACTTTTACGCACAGTACTTTTCTTTCTTTAATTTTCAGTTTTTACTTTTCAGTAATGAGGAGGTAACTCCCTTTGCTGGGGTAAAAGGTAAAACTTTTATTACTAATATTTAGATTAATCTCCCTTAATTATAATATATAAACTAGTTAAAACCTGACTTAACGAGGATACCGCCATATTGGTCGGTTGGTAATTATTTAAATTGGTTTTAACCTGACTAAACTGGATACCGCCTGATTGGTCGGTTGGTAATTAATTATTAATTTGACTTAATCTGGATACCGCCTATATGGCTGGTTGGTAATTATCATGCAAAGTTAATATATTATATTAAGGGAGATATCTAAAATAGAAATAATAAAGTGGATCCTTTTACCTCAGCATTTTCTTTTATTGTAATTTTACTTTTCAGCAATTTACTTTTCAGCAATTACTTTCAGCAATTTACTTTTCAGCATTTACTTTTCAGCAATTACTTTCAGCATTACTTTTCAGTTTAATTTTTAGTATTTTACTTTATGTCTTTTCTTTTATTTAAGTTTTTACTACCTGTAAATATGTGTCGTAACTAAGCCAGTTATCTGGGGTTGTGATGAAATCCAATATCACCGGTTTATAAGGGGTTAATTATAGTTTGGGTAATATAAAGGTTATTTATTGAGTCTTAATCCTAATGCTTTTTATTAACTGGCCATTAATAAAATTGAACTGGTAAATCTAAAATGAACTAGACATAGGGATTTTAGGTTTAAGACCTTAGACTTAATAGCCCACGATCTTCCTTGAGGATAGATAACCCTTTAATAGATTTCCTTACAGGATAGGAATATACCTGTCGGGCGGGGGTAGCCATAATTGGAACTTAAACTTAATGAATCCAGATAATTTGGTTGACATAGACATATGGTTCAATTGGGTTAAACTGGGTATTTGTGTCTGACCATCGACAGAGGCTTACACATAATTTAGTGTTCCAGGTTAATAAATCAATATATTACCCAACTTTAAGATAACCACTTCATCTTTAAAATGATATTGGAAGAAATCACAACCCTAGATAGTTTTTAATATTGAATTTTCTTAAAACATCTTTCGACAATTTTATTTACTTGCTTTTAAATTTAGAATCGTCACCATTTCAAATCAATCAATCAAACAATCTGTTAGATACTAGTAATCATTTGACCTCATAAAATTAATAGTTTTGATATTAAGTCCTCGTGGGATCGATATTTTTATACTACTTGAACGATACGTGCGCTTGCGTTATACGTGTGTGTTTTACGCCGGTCAACACCAGCGAATTAAAAAATAACATGTATAATTTAATACCTATTTTTTAGTTGTTTTTAATTTTTTAGTATGCGTGGCAATAGATGATTGGCTTGTTACATAGATGACGTGGTACTACTGTTGCACCAAAGATTTTCTCCTAAAATCTAAGTTTGGCGCGGGCCACATATGTGTCATGCCGTACTCGCGTGTACCTGTACAGACGTGTGTAATGCCACGTGTCCAATGGTTGCCACATATATGTATTATTCTATTATCATCAGCACTCTCCCACGGAATATTTAGAATAGTATAGAACTTGGATTAACGAATTGGAGAAATAAAAATATCAAAAGAAGTGCTGATTGGCCGAAATCGTGATAATATCTACCATTTGACTTTGACTATGCTTGCAACTTGCGATAGTTACATACTTATATATTGGTTTTGAAAGATAAATAATTTGATGGCCAAGACTCCAATCTTCACATGCTGCAAGCAACCGCATACCCCTTCATATTCTTCTTTTTTTTTTTTTTTTTTTAAGAAATCGTTGAAAAACTCCACCGTCAAAATATAAACGCAAATGTGATATTAAATATCACCACGCATGCATGCACATGCATGTCTTCAATTACGCTAGAAGCAGGTTTCATGTTAAAGCTAATTATAAAAATCACCCAATTGTCAACTCATTCAAAGTCAACTCTCCCTCACCATTGTTGCCTCTGAAAGCAAAGTTGGCTTCTCTCAGCTTTCTATATAAGATCCTGTCAAGTCTTGGCTTTTCTTTCATATTCACTTATCAAGATGCACAGGTCATCATCAAGCACTTGTCGAGCCTCAGATGAGTTCATGGTGGTCGACATGTTACCAGCATCCGTAGCCATGGACATGGATTCTTCATCTCCTCTAAAGAATTTAGGTTCTGATGAAGATTATGAGGACTTGCCCACCACCTACAACCCCACAGAGAAGGAGCATCATCATAAGTCCATGGGAGAGAATGTTATTCACCTCATTCCACTTGTTCTAATTCTCTGTGCTTTATTTCTCTGGTTCTTTTCTTTTCCTGGTTAATTAATATCTCTATCTTATGTGTGCGACTCTTGTAACTCTATTTCCCACACTAGTACTCTTATTATGTTTTATTTTCTTTAATACATAAATAATTTGGCGAAATGTACTCTTTTCATTTCAATGCAGTTAAAACTTGAAAGAATTATTGTTATTTACTTCTAGTCTATAACTAGAACATCGTGTCTGGTTAAGTGTTAACTTACTATCTGTTTAATAACGAATTCAACATGCGAGAATCTTATGTATCAATTACTATTAATCCATAAATTGTCCTTGTTTAGTTATTATCCATTGAAAAGGTCCAAAATGATGATATATCTATAAGTTGACCTGTCTATTTTGCAACTTCTTAAGTTTTTAAGTTACTATTCCATCAACTTTCTGTCGGTGAATAAGATTGATGGAACATTGCAAAGACTTGAACCATAATGAAATCGACCTATAACATTAAAATTAGAATGCTTGCAATCCTCATTGTCATCATTAATTATTTAATATTATTAGGAAACAATCGTTAATTATATGAATGATGGATTTGGCCACATAAAACTCATGGATTAAACAAGTAGTAATTAGTATCCTTAAAATTCATGGCTTTATAACATTTTTAATTTTATCATTTTTCCACCCAAAATTTCAAAAATGTATTAATTTCTACATTTTAAAGGTGAAAAAATTATAATATTTGAACATTTTTTAGTGGAATATGATGCACTTTTATAATTTCAAATGGAAAAACACATACTTTTACAACATCGGGTGGAAAAATAATAAAATCAAATATTATAATATTTTTGAACTTTCGTTTAATTTAAAGTGAATCGCGGAGATAATTTCCCTTATATATTTGCCAAAATATGAATGTCTAGAGGCATTGTTTCTCATAGCCATTGCTATCTGCAAGTATATTATAGGATAATTTTATTTGTAACTGTGAGTTTTAAGTTAAGGTAATTTAATCATGCGGTTTTTTTTTAAAGATAATGTAAGTATATTAATCAAAAGAAAACCACAAACAACAGCACATGAGTATACTGTTGTGATAAGTGAAAGAGTGTCGAACTCACAGGAATTGTGTTCAACTCACACTAAGTACTATAATTGATAATCATAACTTTATTTAGAAAACAATTAATAAAGATTTAAATAAATAAATAAGATATAAAAAAATTAAATAGGAGGAACTAATACGAGAGAGATTCTAGAGTATGATTTCACCTAGCTATCCCCTATGTATTTGTCATGCCAATAATTCTTGTTCAGTTGCATTGTTTATAAGTCAAAGAATTCTAAAGTATTCACTCCCTCTCCCGAACAACGGTGATGAAAAATCATCAATTACGGACTTCGATATCCCTATAAAAATCTAGTAATCAATAACTCATTACACTTTGTGATTCTATGTTAACGACTTCAAAGGAACTATAAATTCTCTCGAACTCTATAAAACTAGTAGGTTATATTCTCTAAATCCTATTCAAAATCTCTCTCTCCCGAGCGATAAATTCTAAACATGCATCATCTTAATTTGTGGCCAGCAAACAAGAAGCATTAAACACAAGAGAATACAAATAAACTGAATCAAAACTTTATATAATTAAATTGACAATCAATACATAAGTTCAAGTATTGGCTACATCTTTCTCTAGAATTATGGAGTTAGTTCATGATTAAAGATAAAAAAATAAAAGCATGGTCATGAATCTAATGGACATCATTAGAGTTAAAGAAGAAAACTAGATGATAAAACCCGAATTGAATCCATTCCTCTTCGGACGTCACCGCCTTCGTCTCCTCTTATCGCTCTTCAATCATCCTCCTTGGATCTCTCTAAAATAAGTGTTTTGTGACTTTATATTGTGTATTAGCCTCCTCCTAGTGTTTGAACGTGAAGTTTAATTTATAGGAAAATCCCAGAGTCGTTTTGTGCATCTTGCGGAAACCCTAATGTGTCTTTATGCTCGCCGCGGTGCCGAAATCCCCAGGTGTATTGTATGGGAGATTCCTGGCGCCGCAGCGCCACAAGGTTGGCGCCTTCAGGATGCTATTGCTTCAACCTTTATCTGCTCTTCTCGCACGCTTCCGTCATATCCATAAGCTCTCCAAACCCGTATTATAGTCCAAAAATCCATGCTCCTAATGCTCCCTACAATTAAAACATAAAAAAAAAACTACAAATACATTAAATGATACAGAATCTAACAAAATAGTAAGCTAATAATGCATGAATAAGTGGGTATAAACTGCACTAATCAAAAACCACCAAACTTAAGATTTTGCTAGTCCCGAGCAAAAGACAAAATAAAAACTAAATAAATAAACAAACAATAAGTAAC
Source organism: Zanthoxylum bungeanum (assembly GCA_019454045.1). Taxonomy (NCBI): domain Eukaryota; kingdom Viridiplantae; phylum Streptophyta; class Magnoliopsida; order Sapindales; family Rutaceae; genus Zanthoxylum; species Zanthoxylum bungeanum. Next base: position 19,047 of record SKCR01010107.1, read on the forward strand.
AAAATTAACTAGGCTACTTTCGTAGGGATCACGATTGCATTCAGCGTATGCAACAAGCCTTTAAACCCCTAGGAAGCCCTAGTGGACGAGTTATAGTCTCGTGAGGGCTTATAGTGACGACACTTGATAACGCCCAAATATGACTTGCGGTTATCGCAGTATAGCTGGGGTGTCGATTCCTCAGAGAGATGGTCACATGAACTAATTTACTCAAGCAAAAACGTTTAGCAATAACTTTATTAAAGAAAAGATTAAATTTGTAATTTAAACTAAAGATTATGAAAAGTTGCAGGATTTTATCAGTAGAGAGAAACAGTAAAGCGTCAGGAATCCCTTGTACCAAGTTCTTATATTCTATTTTCGATTTTTTTATTACGCAATTGAGGGTTTCACGTCCCAAACCAACAATTGGAGGATATTCAATTTTACACAAATTAAGTTCTAAAGTAATTGATAACTTATCTTCTCTACGTTAACAACACACAAGGCTATCGTTACAACCTATCCAACGATGACAATATATTCTCAAGCAATATTGCAGCAGAAGATTAACGTGCAAAACAACCTTAACCAGTCACAACTGATTTCACAATCCACACATAGAAAAAACATGATTGAATCTATATGTAAATTGACAAATACAGTTTCTAGATTCATATAATCAAAAGATAAAGAGAATAATGAGATATCAATTGTTTTGAGCAAATAAGTTCATCCAAGATTCAATACAAGAATAAAAGAGTTGAATACAGAGTTCATCCATAACTTTGTCTTAGGAGATTAGTTCTCCATGCCGAAGAAAGAAAACAACGTTGATAGATCCGAGAGGCATCTTGTAATTGTTCGATCGTGTAATTGTTCTCCTCCCTGGTTCTCGCGGTTCTACGCTCTACGTCTTTTTCTTTCTTGCTTGCGGCTCACAACTCTCTTCTCTGCTTCCTTTTAATTCACGCGTTAGGCCCTTTTTATAATTGCTCTATGTCGCCACTTTGTGGCTTTTTGTAACAAAGGCAAATTGAAACCCTATTTTAATTATTCGGTCAAAGCTCCTTCCATGTTCATGCTTTCTTTTTTTTTTTTGAAACAAATAAGCTTTCTTTATTTGTCAAAGTTGCTTGTTATCCACGGTCCCACTTTGTCCAAGGTCAACAATTTCATGCTGAAACTCTATCTCTCTCACGGTCCACACTTTGTTTTCTTCTTTAGTCCAAAGTTGCAGTTCCGCTCTCTTTTTTCAAACTCTTCTTCTCGGCGTGAGGTAACAATTCTTTCCATTTCCTAAAATGATAAAGGGAAAAATTACTAAATTAATTTTAATAATAAACACTCTAAATTAACATAATAATAAAAATTATATAATAAAATATAGAATATAGAACTAAATATTTAACAATAAACTCGAATAAGTTATGTTTTAAAGTACATTTTCATGCACTTATCAACACCCATAAACGTCATTCACACACAATCATGCAAAATATAAAAATAATAAAAGCAAAGAAAATATTTCTGATAATTATGCATATTATTGTCCTCAAAGAATGCTTATCAATGAAACAGAGAACCTTCAAAGTACGCAATTACGACTCAAATCTAAGTTCTTGAATAAATCATCTAAGCTAGACTCATAGTGTGTGTGTAAATGTTTATTCACAGCTCGACTCATAAGTAAGCTAACTCAATGATTTCGTCTCGAAAATTGAGATCCAATGGGTCAAACCAACCTAAATATCTCAAATGTACAACCTAGATATCTCAAATTTACTCTATTTTTGCTTATTCTGTGCTCAGTATGGTACGCTTTTTTTCCTTCATTTTTTTTTCCATTTTTTCAACACACCTATCTTTTAAGGTAGCATTTCTCCTCATGGTGGTCCTAACACTCGCTCATGGGTAGCTTCACGCTTATCGGTTATAGGTGGTTTAACTTTTTTTTTTTCAAATTTTTTTCATACCATACATCATAACACTAGCATATGGGATGGATATCTAACGAAACGGTCATTCATCGGCATGCAATTTCTTTAACTAGTCACTTTGTCAACTACTTAAGTTCTTACTGCTAAAACCCATTGTTAAGTGCTTACGATTCTAACCTAAATCACCTACTCAAGGCATAAGATAATAATAAATTGGGTACTTATCGTTTCTAAAATTTCATTTAAAGCAAACAAAATTCATCATTAGACTTATGTTTCACTATCAAAGATATAAAAAAAATAGTAATAATAAATATATTTTTTTATAGCAGGAATTATCACTACATGCACACACCCGAAACGTAAAACTTGTTTTGTCCTCAATGAAAGATAAACATAAAGAAATAAAATTAAGGAACAACACTACATGCATGGAGTTGATCAGGCTCATGCTGGTCAGAATTTGGTTGCGCGAGCTTTGTGTGTTTCGTGCTACCTACATAAATAACATGCAAATAATAAACAAGTAATTAGCACACAATAAAATAAAGTAAAAAAAAATAAAAAATGGAAATGCAAGGGTTGCCTCCTTGCTAGCGATAAGTTTAACGTCTTCAGCCAGACGTAACCACCCAAATGGTCATGGTGACTTCTTCTTTGGTATCCACTGACTGTTGTGACATGAAAAATATATCTTGGCGGGCTGTGACAGTTTATCCAAATGCCCATTTATTGTTGATGGTCATGGAGGACGCAATTGTTGGTAAATCCTAAGTCCCGGGGATCGATTAAGCAAGAAACATAAGTACGAATACACAAGGAAGTTGCGGAATACTTACATCGATCGGTTGAGGCGATGTGTCGAAGAACAAAACTTTTTAAGCCCTTTGAAGTCCTCCAAGGTTCAGGGCAGTTACAGTTTTTGAGCTCTTCAAGAATCGGCAATGGTGATCCCTCCAAGCTCCAAGCTTTGTGTGATTCCATGCTCAGAAGTGCGGTTTCCCTATCACCTTCGCAAGACCCCGAATGTGTGCTAGCACTTGGTGATTTTGCAAAAAAATCACCTTGCTTCTCCTTGCCATTCTCGGCAAACCAGTGAAGGAAGAAGGCAGCCTCTTGGGCGTGAGAGAGAGGAGAAGAATGAGAGAGAGAAAAATTGGCTCCAAAATCGTGAGCCATAAGGAAAAGAGAGAGAATGAGAGTTGGTTGTGTATTAGATTAATTGATTTCCAAAATCAATTCAACATATACCATATATTTTGAATTTCCAAAAGTCAAAGTAATTAAATCCAACAACCACTCCTATCAACTATTCACATCACTCAATCAATCAAATGACAAGTTGTCACATCACTCAAAGTGACTAATGATTGACGCTTGATGCGACTAGCGATTTGACGATTGATGTGACTTGCATGCCGCACTCGAATTCGAAATGCGAATGCGCTTGTAAACACTCCCGGGCTCGGGTTCGCTAATTCCAAATCAACGAATTTTATGTTGCGACGCAATTAAATAATTATGCTTAGCAAAATCATTATTCACGTCGCTAATGAATTAATTCTAAATTAACTCGTTCGCCCGAATTAAAATCTAATTTCAATTACCCGTCAAAATCCAATTTCGTATAATATATCGAATATATTATTTTATCGATTAATTCCAAATTAATCGTTCTCTCTATTTAAATGATATTTTATCCCAGATAAAATATATCCGCAATTAATCCCAGATTAATTTTCTCTCTCATCTAATTAATGCCAAATTAATAAAGTGCGAGTCATACGTCATCAGTGAATCTTCGGGAAGCGACCCATGAGATCCCCGGATATGTTGGCAGTAAATATGGTCGTCAGACTATCCGAACACGTAAGTACCTAGTACTACGTTTGTACCGATTTACAAGACAAGGTTGGCTTCTAGCAAAGTGCCATGCCTACCCAATTCTCCAGAAATATCCTTACAGGAATATGGTGATCTATATCAGGCGTAGTATACGTAGTATTGCGTATTTTGATCCAGTATCAGATGTCACGTGCTAGGTCTGGGGCTGGAAATGTGTCTGCCCCGTACGAAACACATATCGGATCTCAGGTAACTAGTCTCTATAATCAGATAAACATGACCTAGTCATAATATCCCGATAGCTGCAGCATATAAGAGAACAAGTTTCGTATCCTACGTGATCATCTTCTCCACTATTACTGGAGTGATACTTCCGTCTTGACATCACACCCAACACACTACGATTCTCAATATACCCAGCAGAGGCGTACACAGAACCTGTTAAAGCCCTGGACGACCTAAAACCAAAGTATATTGATTGTCGCAAGTATTAGGTTAAGACCAAATACACCTACCCTGATTCGGACTTCCATAGACACATAGTAATACTACCAATGGAATTCCGATGGGTCTATCCAGAGCGAAGCTGTTTTCCGTACCATCGGTAAAACAAACCTCCTACTACACTTGCATGAGTATCATATACCCAAATATATGAGAACTATGCCGTTATGCCCTCACAACGCTCACAAGTGTAATACTAGTCTATTCTGCATTATCGATGTCCAATCTCGATAATACTACGACTAAGGATATTTAATGATTAAACCTTCGTGGATTGATACTGTCTCATATCATCTCAATCCAGGAACTAATCATATGGACTTTTCATCATTTATACATCTTGGTGATCTAATCACAAATGATAAAAGAGCAATTTCCTTTGTCACATAGTTAATTTGTACAACAACACCATGATCTGTACAAACAGTGACGCTATGGGTCATAACTATCCAACAATCTCCCACTTGGCCTATAGCCAGTCACTCGAGTGTCTTACACTCGAACTATGTACGGTTCGCTCAAACTGCTGAGGAAATGCTTTCGTCAGCGGATTTTCATGATTATCATCTGATGCGATTTATACGATCATCACATCGCCACGATGTGTGATCCGAACGAATAAGATGAATATCGAAGTTTATATCTGGATCGTTGATGAGACCATTAATTCTTTAGCCTGTGCTGTAGCCTAGCTCAACTGCTAACAGAACTATATCTAATCTAATTAGATTATTCTCGACCCAAATGGCTTCTATTGCTGCCTCAGCTGCAACAATAATCCACTTTTGTTGTTTATTCGGTAACCGTATCTTGCTTCGAAGATTTCCAGCTCACTGTTCCGTTATTCAAATTTTATAGTACTGTTGTTACGACTAACAGTCGTTTATTTATCGGTTAGGAAACTTACAGCAGTGATCCCAGTCACTTCAAGTTCTCATTCTCCATAGTATAAGACATCATCCTTAGTTCTCTAAGATACTAAAGGATGTTCTTCATATCAATCCAATGAATATCACTTGGATTGGCCCGATTGTGACTCCATATGCTCAAAGCGTATGAGACACCAGGTCACGTACATTTTTCAATGTACGAGTTCTCGGAGAGTATCAACAACTTTTAAATCTATCCCAGTAGATCTTTATTCTAGAATAAAGGTTGTTTCTCCCAAGAATTCTACGGAGAATTTTCTAGAAAGCCTAGCTTTTACTGATTGTTATTATGGGAATATCATTTCCAAGAAATGATATGTTATCATTATTAATAGGACATTTATTGTCAGTACGCTCCCACTAACCTCCTTATATACATAAGAATCATTTTCGTTTTGAATTAACTCATAAATCATTATGATTACATCAAAACGATAATTCCAAGAATCTAATGCTTGATTCAATCCAAACATGGATCGAATAACCTGCAAACCTTGTTTGCTAGTTTTGGTACGACAAAACCGTCAGGATGTTATAAACATCCTCCAAAAGGTTTCCTTTTCAGGAAAGTGATTTTCCGTTCAGCTGTCAAATTTCATAAATGAAACATGCAGCATCAGCAAGCATTATCCAAATGGATTTACCGTGGCAACAGGTAAAATGTTTCGTTGTAATCGACACAATGTTGATAACGATACCTTTTCGCTACAAACCTAGCTTAGTACGTTGGTATGTTGCCTTCCATGTATGTCTTCCTTGAAGACTTATACAGTACCAGTAGGCACAATGCCTTGCGGTACATCAACTAGTATCCAAACTTAGTTGGTATACATGGAATCCATTTCGGATATCATGGCACTTTGCCATAATAGGGAGTCGATACCTTGTATCACTTCCTCATACGTAGTCAGTTCGTATTCCTCAACAAGATTGACATCTTTATGAGGTGAGATCAGAAACTCATACGCCAGGTTGTTTCCTGACTCTCTCCGACTTACGCGGTTCTTATGTTTTCGAAGATTATTGGTATAGTTTCATCCTTGATGAACTATATGTGTTCCATTAGAACTCGGTGCCTGGAATAGTATCACTTCGATTTTCATCGAGTTTTACTTTCCTCCCACTTACCACTGCATATATGTATTCCTCTTAGAAAAACTGCATGGCGAGCAACAATTACATTGTTCTCTAGTGAGTTGTATAAATACTATACTTTGGTTTCCCTAGGATAACCACAACTTGGGCACTTATCCGATTTGGGTTCTAGTTTGGTATCATCGAAACTTATGCCTAGCATTCCCAAATCTTCAGGAATGAGAAAACTCAGTTTCTTTCCTGTTCATATCTAATATGAAGTCTGTCAAACAAATTTTTATGGAACCTTATTCTAAATAAGTTCTGCACTGTTTATGCGTATACGTGGAAGGAAATGGTAGCTCAGAGTGACTCATGATTAACCTTATCATGTCCAACAAAATTCGGTTTCTTCGTTCGGACACACCGTCAAACTGACGTGTTCCGGGAGGAATCCTCATTGAAAGAATACTATACTCTTTCAATTATTTGAGAAACTTATTGCTTAAGTATTTTCATCATGGTCTAACCGTGATGTTTTAATACTTTAGCCGATCTGTTTGTCTATTTCGTGTCGAAACTCTAAAAGTTTTCGATTTGTGTTTCAAAAGAGACACATAACCATAACGCGATGCCACATCCGTAAAGGTCACAAAACATTCATATCCACCTCTAGCCTAGCTAGATATGGGCCCACTACGTCACTATGACCAATGGCTAACAGATCGGTGGCATTTGCACTTTTATCAAGTAGATAGTGTTATAGGCACTTTGCCCAATAAACTAGATTCGTAGACATTATTTGATTGGAATCAAATTTGTCCTAGTTTCCACTCTTCGAAAGTGTGGATATACGAGTCTTGTTAAATTATGTCTCAGACAACAATGCCACAATTAAGTCTCTTCTGATCAAATCAGTTTGAGCTATTTGTTTGTCATGTTAGATGTTTGAGATATATTTATATTCAAAATATAAATACTGTTATTCACATCTAATGTGTTTATCTCAATATCATCTTTATATAATAAAACACTTTAGTGTTCTAGAATATAAAGTTATACCCGCAACGGGTTAAACCCTGATATAGAGATAATGTATCTAGTCAAACTAGTTACATTTTAACAGTTTCATAATTTAAGTACATACCCAAAGGGTAGTTCCTAAACTTAGGTATCCACGGTTAAAACAGCGACTTTCGTCCCGTTTTCGATTTGCAGATTTATCTCAACTGAAGTCAGTATCCTGCTCATAACAGATTCTGTACACCAGTACATATTTATGTACCACACTAAGTATCTAAAATCCATTTTAATACTAGTAGTGAACATTTTTATGACAATCATATTTGAAGTCAGAGCCTGCCCGTCTTCAATTCCTTCATGTCTGCCTTGTCCATACGGCAGTCACGCTTCCGCGATTCCGTTTGCCACAATTTAGGCAGACATTTTGGGATATGTCATTTATCTTCCCAGAAGATTATAATGATTTTTCCTTTACCCTTTTCGGTACCCCAGAAGCCTTTGGCCAAGCCTTGGCCTTCCGGAATGTCGAAGTAAGGTGCGCCTTGCGCTTCTTGCCTATTGCAAACTTTGGCTTTGTCTCATTGAGTATAGCCATTAACTCTCCAAGAGTTTACTATTGCAATTAGTACTTCAAAGATCTAAAATTAGATCTATGAAGATCCTTCAATTTCATTATCATACTTTAAGGATCTAATCCTTAGTTCTGATTAAGAAATTAAGGAGTCCATTTGGCAAGCTTAATGGATTAAACACTAAAGTTATCATCACATGAATATTCCAAATATCATGCTCTACTATTTGCTTAACTCCGGGCTTAGGCTTAATATGTTAGTTTATCAAATAAAGTAACTTATTAGTTTCCAGGACCATCCTAAAATTTTATTCCCAATTTGAAAATTAAAGTCGTTTAAAAAATATTTTCACCCAAGATTATGTTTTAAACACTAATATTTCAATTATCTTGATTCTAATAGTCCAACTATTAAATCAACGATTTTAGGTACAATTCATTATAATGATTACTATAGTCCAACTATATAATCAACAATAATTAAATTGATTAAATTCAATTATATTGATTACTATAATCCAATTATAAAATCAACTATTAATTGAATAGTTTGAATACAGTCCAACTGTTTGTTAAAACAACATTAATTATTAGTCCAACTAATAAATTAACGTTACGACGATATTTATTGATATTTAGCGCGTATGGCAAGTAATTAAACGAATATTGCAAATCTAATACTTGCCCCACTATTTTTCGGCGAGCCTCTAACCCTCTGTGGAGTACTCGGGAAACCTTGTTTCCTAGTGGGCTAGGATCCCGTTAAATAACACACAATCTTGACTTTGGCCAACAAATTGTATGATAATTAACTAGGTAGATCTCTAAGATCAATTGGATCTCATCCAATTCCTAGATCCAGTAGGTGGACATCCAAGTCCGAAACATATATCTTATATATGCCAATATATCCAATATATTGCCTAACCTTTTTCCTTTGAATCAACTAAGCCTTGGCTTTGGCACAACAAACTTAGTGATCCCAGTTAAGCAAAACCCAATGACCATGGAAAGCTTCGTAATCAATGTCGATGGAAAAGAAGTGATCTTGACTTTGGCCAACAAATCACAACTTGGACAAGACACTGATATGGAACAAAGCTCTCGTGATTCAAACACATCCTCGACGGACAAAGGTCTTGACTTTGGCCAACAAACCAATGCCAGTCTTAGATCTTGAGTAAGAATCACTCAATGGAAAGAAAAACGCTTAATATTTTGTGAGGGTTTTTCGCGTGCAAATTGGCAACCAATTTATTATCTTTGTTAAGGTCTCATCATCATACACCCTTAAACATGCATTCTAAACACATAATAAGGCGCATATAAATAAATAATAATGATATGCGGATGGATACTTTATACATTGATCCTAAATCAAATCTCTCTCTTTCCTCTCTCCCGCTAGCACAAGTATTACTTCTACCCGTTACATAACACTTCTAAAGAAACCTCATTTACATTGAGGGTAATAGGTGAGAAGAGAAATACATAGAGTCAAAGAGGTAATAGGCTGGACACGCAGGTCCAATTAATAAATTCTAAATTTATTACAACAATTTCCAAAATGCCCCACCCATCTAATATCTCATCCGATATACATTATTCATGCATAAAAACCATGTATTCACACAAGTATGTTATCAATCAATCTAATCCAATTAATTAATCTGATAATTAATGACCATCCAATGTTCAAACAACGATTTGATTTTGCGCGAGTCAAACTCGTTTGCGAATAAGTACTCAAAGTACGAATTCTTGAATTAAATTTAACTACTACATAATTAAATCCAATTCATTTGTATTTAATACTAATTCACTATTTTATTCCAAATTAAATAATACACTTTATTTGACGAACCTTTACGACTTAAATTCCAAATTTAATCGTTACGGGTCTCAAAGCCCGATTAACATCCAATGTTTATTTAATTAAAGTCCAATGGGCTTTCAATTAATTTCTTAAGGCATGGACTTTTGGTCAACTTGGATCAAACCCAATAACCAAAGCCCAATCAAGGAATAACCCCATAAGCCTATAAATCAATTTAGACCATTAGGCCCAATTAAAATTTTAAAGGTCCATTAGTCGCATTGGACTTTATGGAAACGGTTTTTGGGCCCAATTGGATCCAACCAATTTAGCCTAAACCTAACTTGGTACAACCAAGCCTAATTAGCCCATTTACAACTTTTCAAGCCCAAATCCAATTTAAGCCCATTTAATTAAACTACAAAAATTCCAAATTTCATATTTAATTAAGCAAAGTGTAATGCCATAATTAATCACCCAAATTAATATTTCCAAAACATCAATTAGCCTAATTAATTATGCTTATCAACAACAAAACATGTCCAACACATTTTATCAAAAATCAAACCCATTTCATGCTATATGTCTCGGCAATTAGGGGTTTTTAATGTCCAATTCGAATTCAATCCAATTAAATCCAATTCAACATTAAATCAATATTACCCAATTGATTTCAAGTCATCCAATGAATCAAAAATCAAAAATTCCAAGACATGAGGGTTCATCAACCATTCGGCCAAGCCAAGATTTTGGGGGAAAATTGTTCCAAACAAATTTTCATGAAATTGATCCAATCAAACTTCAATTAAACTACATTTAAGCATACTCAATCATCCAATTTCATCAAATCATGCTCAAATACATTTTACCCAATTTTAACCCTAAAAAGTTTCATGCTCAATATTGGCTCTGATACCATTGTTGGGAAATCTCTAAGTCCCGAGGATCGATTAAAGCAAGAAACATAAGTGCGAATACACAAGGAAGTTGCGGAATACTTACATCGATCGGTTGAGGCGATGCGTCGAATAACAAAACTTTTCAAGCCATTTGAAGTCCTCCAAGGTTCACGACAGTTACAGTTTTTGAGCTCCTCAAGAATCGGCAATGGTGATCCCTCCAAGCTCCAAGCTTTGTGTGATTCCATGCTCACAAGTGCGGTTTCCCTATCACCTTCGCAAGACCCCGACTGTGTGCTAGCACTTGGTGATTTTGCAACAAAATCACCTTGCTTCTCCTTGCCATTCTCGGTAAACCAGTGAAGGAAGAAGGCAGCCCCTTGGGCGTGAGAGAGAGGAGAAGAATGAGAGAGAGAAAAATTGGCTCCAAAATCGCGAGCCATAAGGAAAAAAGAGAGAATGAGAGTTGGTTGTGTATTAGATTAATTGATTTCCAAAATCAATTCAACATATACCATATAATTTGAATTTCCAAAAGTCAAAATAATTAAATCCAACAACCACTCCTATTAACTATTCACATCACTCAATCAATCAAGTGACAAGTTGTCACATCACTCAAAGTGGCTAATGATTGACGATTGATGCGACTAGCGATTTGACGCTTGATGTGACTTGCGTGCCGTACTCGAATTCGAAATGCGAATGTGCTCGCAAACACTCCCGGGCTCGGGTTCGCTAATTCCAAATTAACGAATTTTCCGTTGCGACGCAATTAAATAATTATGCCTAGCAAAATCACTATTCATGTCGCTAACGAATTATTCTAAATTAACTCATTCGCCCGAATTAAAATCTAATTTCAATTCCGCGTCGAAATCCAATTTCGTATAATATATCGAATATATTATTTTATCGATTAATTCCAAATTAATCGTTCTCTCTCTTTAAAAGATATTTTATCCCAGATAAAATATATCCGCAATTAATCCCAGATTAATTTTCTCATCTAATTAATCCCAAATTAATTTCTCTTTTCTCATTAATCCAATTACAGATTAATAAAGTGTGAGTCATACGTCATCGGTGAAACTTCGGGAGCGACCCATGAGATCCCCGGATATGTTGGCAGTAAATACGGTCGTCGGACTATCCGAACACGTAAGTACCTAGTACTACGTTTGTACCAATTTACAAGACAATGTTGGCTTCTAGCGAAACGCCATGCCTACCCAATTCTCCAGAAATATCCTTACAGGAATATGGTGATCTATATCAGGCGTAGTATACGTAGTATTGCGTATTTCGATCCAATATCGGATGTCACGTGCTAGGCCTGGGGCTGGAAATGTGTCTGCCTCGTACGAAGCACATATCGGATCTCTGGTAACTAGTCTCTATAATCGGATAAACATGACCTAGTCATAATATCCCGATAGCTGCAGCATATAAGAGAACAAGTTCTGTATCCTACGTGATCATCTTCTCCACTATTACTGGAGTGATACTTCCGTCTTGACATCACACCCAACACACTACGATTCTCAATATACCCAGCAGAGGCGTACACAGAACCTGTTAAAGCCCTGGACGACCTAAAACCAAAGTATATTGATTGTCGCAGTATTAGCGGTGCAAGTCTCAGGTTAAGACCAAATACACCTACCCTGATTCGGACTTTCATAGACACATAGTAATACTATCAATGAAATTCCGAGGGGTCTATCCAGAGCGAAGCTGTTTTCCGTACCATCGGTAAAACACAACCTCCTAATACACTTGCATGAGTATCCTATACCCAAATATATGAGAACTGTGACGTTATGCCCTCACAACGCCAACAAATGTAATACTAGTATATTCCGCATTATCGATGTCCAATCTCGATAATACTACGACTAGGGATATTTAATGATTAAACCTTCGTGGATTGATACTGTCTCATATCATCTCATTCCAGGAACTAATCATATAGACCTTTCATCATTTATACATCTTGGTGATCTAATCACAAATGATAAAAGAACAATTTCCTTTGTCACATAGTTAATTTGTACAACAACACCATGATCTGTACAAATAGTGACGCTATGGGTCATAACTGTCCAACAACAATCTGCCCAATCTGTGTTTCTAAAGACTTCATTGTTGCCCCTATATTTTCCATGTGTGTCTCAATATTGTTCATCCTTAACTCATTCTTCTCAAACCTCGCTGAAGTATTAGAAACAAACGTGTTAGGGATATCCCCTATACCCAACTTATGGATGGGCTATATGTACATGTCTTTGTAATATTTTCATTAATTAATAAAATGGCAATCATTATTATACGTGTCTTACATAACTTATATGAATCATCAACACTGTAATAAAGCCCTTGGAGTAATAAGACGATGGCTTCCACGCCTTATGAGAATAATTACTCTTAAATGTTCCTAGTCATAGTTTTGTGAATAATCTGGGCGTTCACAAAGTGGAGAGACTAGCATGATGATATGATCCGCCCTTAAGTGGAGTAGCCGATCTCATAGGCTACTAGCGGAGATCCGTCCGCTTGGTGTATAACATGGATGCATGAGTTGCTCGTGTCCATCGAACTGACCGCCGAAAGTTTTCATATAGAGTGTTTATCCATGTGACTGTGAGAACTTTCATGTATCGATTATATGACTAGTCCTTAGACTTGAGGTATTTACAATACAATCTTATGTGTGGATCAAATAACTTTGACATTCTCCTTCCCCCCGGTTAAAAGATCCGGTCATATGGGTATGATTGGGTCATTTGTTGAAACACATGAAGTTTTTAAAGATACAACAGAGAATCGCCACTCTCTCGGATAATATTTTCTTATAAGAGTAGTATTCCAGTTCGCGGGTTGATATGTGTGATCAGTGCTTGAGACTGTGGCCACAGCGGAAGAATCATGTGAGATTCTTGGGTTAGCACGATTCATGACACTATCAACATCATACCTTTGACCATATGGGTAGACACTTTCCGTACCCTAGGTCAATAGGTGGGGATACAGTGAGGTGAAAGACCGTATCATATGTAAATCACATACAGAATGGGTATATATATCTTTCCTTCTCATTTGGGGGCCTTGGCATGTTCCTAGATGTCAACTTGGTCATTGAAATCGAACGACCATCTGATCGAAGGATAATTTATGTTCGATTAAATTATCACGATTTATTTCATGTCCAACTTGAGGGGAACCCAAAAGGTCACACACAACAAAGTCGAAATCAATGGTTAACAATGCACAATACATATTTAACAGCATATATGATTGCTGTAGGAATTGTTCATAAATGGTTCAATATGTTTAATTATTGAACAGATCATTTATGAGGTTCCTTAGTGGCTTAGGGATTGGTGAATGACGATAGGGGCACTTTGGGAATTGGAATAAAAAAAAAACTATTCACGTGAATAGTACCACGTGAATAGTATTTTTTTTTTGTTATTTGTTTTAAATTCCAATACGGCCCAAACTCTTATTAGGATTTTATAATCTCATTAAACCACTAAATTAAGATCCAATGGCTAAGATTAAATTGGCTTTTATCCCACATCGGATTCTTAATTAATTTTGTTGTCTTTGGAGCACTATATAAACCCAAGGAATTCTTCACAAATATTTGCACAAAACCTTTCAAATCTTGGGTTTATATAAGTGAGCAACTCTAAAGTTTTAAGAGTAAACCACTGATTTTGAGGATCCTTAAGTCTAATTGACTAGAGGAACCTCGAGTTAAAAGTTTTGAGGTATTTGCCTATGCTAGCACCAAGGGCAAAATACCCGTGCACTCAAGGCGTAGTCTTGCCGTTGAGTTTTGGCTTTGGTGTGTGCATCTTTGGAGGCCACACACTTGGGTGGCTCTTTGGAACGTGGAAGAGCTTGCTGAGTTCGAGAAAAAATTGTAGATTTGAGGGAGGACTGGAGGAGTCTACGGTTCAAGTAAGTCTTTTTCTTTCTTTACTTTAATTAGAGTTCTTATGATAGTTAGCATGTTTAGGTTTATGTTCTTTGCATGTTTTATGAGTTTTATGCTTAGAATATATAGTAACATGCATAGGCTTGTAGAATAAAAAAAAATGGGTATTGGGCAAAGGGAAAGCGGCATAATAATTGTGATTTTCCGCTGCGCACTCGCGGCCGCTTCCCAACTGTGGTATCAGCGCGCCGTTTTTGTTTTGATTAGTTTTCACTCATTTGAACTCGAAATTGGGTGTTTAAAAGCTCGTTGGAAAGCTAACACCCTGAACGTAATTTTAGGCACAAGTTTTGCATGATTTGGTTAAGATTGGAATTGTGAAATTACATTTAAAGTTCATGCGTCTGCAGAAAAATGTTAATAAAATTTATTTGAATAAAATAAAATGCAATATCATAATTAAATATTAATCAAAGTTATTTAATGCCTAAAATAATTCCAACATATTAAAACTCATATGCTTGATGATTCTATGTATGATTAGAATAGCATGATTATTTTAGGGTGCAAGCATCTAGAGACTTTCTAAGAAATAGAGAGTGTATTGCTATCCCTTAACTAAGTAATTATTTCGTGATGAACTTAGAGATTTATTACCTTTAAGGCTAATAAATATAAATCACTTGTTTATAATAAAAGACATTATAAAAGATACAAGTGGGGTGGGACCAGGCGTTAATAAAACTTTCCAAACTAAAGTTAATTAACCAAAGGTATTATTAGAGTTAGATAATGATTTGATGTCTTCCTTCACTCACTATCTTTTTATAGCCAAAAAAAAGCTGTGAAGACATCTAGATAATCATTTACCCAAAGCTTACCTTAAAGCATATTTAAAGTGTGGACTAATTTGGAGGATCTATTGTTTATTCCTGTCACCAAGGCGATAAGAGCATAAAAGGTAAGGGTATTTAAGAGAGTTATCTCCACCCTCCATCTGGGGAATTTTCAATGGAGGAATCCATTTGACAGTTATTCACTTAAACTTGCTAAAATCCTCAATAACAATTTAAGTCTAAAATTTGCCTCCCATTGTAAAGTATAGACCCAAAGGGCTTAAATCGTATTGGCAGGACTAGGCTTTACCAGACTGACCAATACCAATTTGTCCCTAAATCGTACTATTGACAATGGTTTGACTTTTCTGAGTCATAAGACGCAGCAACCCTTAGGCGTGGTCTTATAACTTAGTGGGAAGATTGGGTGTCCACAAGGACTAGCATAAGCTATGGCATGTTTGATTGCACAACCCAATGATCAAGGAATTATGATTTATATCATAAATTGGTTGGGAACCTACCTAATTATCATATTTTATAACGACCGGCCCTAGTCGGAGTTATGAAATGATGATAATGGGATCCTTGCCCACAAGAAATCCATCATATTGGGGTTGATGCGATTTGCTTAAAATTTTAAAATAATTGAGTGGGAGCAACTTCATAATATTAAAAGCCCATATTATTATGAAACATTAATGAAAACATATTCCTAATTTTAACATTTTCTCTTAACATGTGGGTTAAAATATTTCACAAACATTCAAATGGCAAACAGAGTATCACTTCGTTCCATCCTTGATGAGCATAAGCTCAAAGGGGACAACTACAATGACTGGTTTAGAAACCTTAAAATTGTCTTACGACAAGAAAATATTTTCTATGTTCTTGAAAGACCATTTACCCCTGAACCCGCAGAAGATGATGACCAAGATACATTTAATGATTGGAAGAAACACGTCGATGATGATGAGCAAGCAGTTTGCATAATGCTTGGCTCTATGTCGGACGAACTTCAGAAAGCTCACGAAGATATGGATGCTCAAACCATCATCTTTCACTTGAAGGAGTTGTATGCAACTTCCGTTCATACCGTGAGATTACAAGTGTCATGTGTCTTATTCCAAACAAGGTATAAGGAATGATCTGTTAGTGGACATGTGCTTAAGATGATTGGCCACATTGAAAAATTGGCCAACCTCGGGTTCATCATGGATCATGAGATATGTCAGGATCTAGTTCTTCAGTCCTTACCAAAAGAATTCTCTAACTTTATTATGCAGTTTCATCTGTCTGATAAAGAAGCTAATTTAGCAGAATTGCACAATCTGATAAAGCAAGCAGAGAAGGACTTGAAACCGGAACTTAAAACCTCTGTCATGCTTACGGGTACCGACCTGAAGCCATGAGGCCCAAAGAAAAATAAGGGCAAGGCCAAGGCTCCAGATCACCTAAAGCCCAATGGTAATGTGGAGAAGAAAAAGGGAAATGGGAAATGTTTCTTTTGTGGAAAGAGGGATCATTGGAAGAAAGACTATAGATCCTTGAAAGCCAAGGAAGCTAGGGAAGCCCAAGAGGCCAAGAAGCCCAATGCTTCAGGTATATTGTATATGATTGAACTATATTCTCAAAACTCTGAGTAACGAGTTTCCACTCCTGAGACGTATCTCAAACCCATTTTCGAAACAAGTTAATTTTTGTTTATTTGCTTTTAAATTATTTAATTTGTAAATTCTCCATAAAACAGATTAAAATGGATCTTCATATGCTCAGTTGACAGGTATTATCAACATGCATAGTAACATACAGACATGAGCTATAATTGAAAAGTTTGTAATATTCAGTGCTCTACTTTAATTGGAGGAAGCATTTCAAAAAAATGATGGAGTAAAAAAAAACGTCTGAGATCCGAGTTATTAAGTCTGTAAGGGTGTTTTAACACCTAGTGCCCTAAAACCAACTGGTTTGGGAGTCACTGGCCCAAAGCTCGCTACATGGATCAAAGATGCTGCAAATATATATATATATATATATATTATATATATCTAAAGTCTGAGTAATTAAGTCTGTAGAGGTGTCTTAATACCTGGTGCCCTAAAGCCAATTGGTTTGGGAGCCACCGAACCAAAGCTCGCTACATAGACGGAATGTATTGTATATAAATAAAAAATAAAATAAAAAAATCAAAGAAAAAATCAGAAAAATCAGAAAAATTATTCCATTGCTACAAAAAGGTGTGAATTCTGATAAAACTTTAGGACAAAATATACTCTCTTATCAACATCATTTATGACTGTTGTGGGCAAAAATGAGTTGTTTAATATTTTGTTGGCTGTGTATATGGAGAATGGTAAATATAATCGGAGAATTTACTTATTCAGTAATTTAGAAAGAAAGAAAACAACTAGTAACTTGGAGTAGAAATTTCACATAATTAGTCACTAACTTCTTTATTCTCTTTTCGCTTGTCTTTTTGCTTTTGTGTGCATTAGTTTCACTACCTTTTTACTTTTGTAAAATGTTTGTGGGTATCATTGATGTAAACCCTCACGAGACTACAACTCGTCCACTAGGGACACCTAGAGGTTTAAAGGCTTGTTGCATATGCTAAATGCAACCGTGATCCCTACGAAAGTGGCTTAGTTAAATTTTATTTTAAAGATGTTTATGTTATTTTATTCTGTGTTTTGCTCGAGGACTAGAAAAATGTTAGGTTTGGGAGTGTGATGAGTGGTAATTATATCACTATTTCCCACTCATTTAACCTAATATTTTGTATAGTTTCTTGAGTTTTGTGAATATTTTGATGTGTTTTGTGTTATTTTGTAGATAAATAAAGTTTCAGGACATTCTGGAGGTGATTTGGAGCAAAACAGTGAAAATTGGCAAAAAGGGCAAAATGATAATTTGGCCGCGTCGCGACGCGCAAACCCTTGGCGTCGCGACGCCTAACGTGCACCGGGTCTACATTTCATAATATGAAAAGTTGACTTTGCTAACGTGCGCCGTGCCACGTGTCACCATCACAGTCGATCCCCTAAAATGCGTCTGCCACGTGTCATCATCCTACGATGCTGACAATCATCATCTACGCTAACGTGCGCCGTTCCACGTGTCATCGTCTCAGAAGATCAGCTAAAATTCGCCGTCTGCCACGTGTCAAAAATCTATGGTGCCGACACTCCCCGTGACACGTGTCACCTTCTCATTGGACCGAATTATTGGCAAATCATATTCTGCCACGTGTCAAGCTCTCATTGGACCACTCTCACCGCGTGCCACGTGTCATCATTTGATTGTGCCGACAGAATCCACATGGTCAAACAGCGTTGACCAAAACGCGTGCCAGCGTCGCGACGCCGGTTGCCGAGTTTGCCTATAAATTGAGCTCTTCTTCACTTCATTTGGTGTGCTTTCCTTGGGAGCTTTTCCATGTTTTTAGAGGATTGCATCTAGTTTTTGTAAATATAAATAATATTTAATTTATATATTTTAATTTTCAGTAATAATAATATTTCTTCTTCTTCTTCTCTTTTCTTTTATGTTTTATAGTTAAATTTCTGCTGGGGTAAAAGGTGAAACCTTTAATATAATTATCTAGGTAAATCTCACTTAACTATAATTTATAAATTATAATTTAACCGGATTAATTATTGTCAGACTTTATTACCGCCTATAAGGCTGGTTTAAATATAAATTACTTTACCGCCTATATGGCTGGTCTTTATGTGACAGATAATTACCGCATATATGGCTAGTGTAGTTGGACTAAATGGATTACCGCCTATATGGCTGGTTTTAAATGTTTAATATTATTAATTACTGAGAAAACAGAACATGAAATAATTTATATATTATAATAAGTGAGATTCCTAGATAAGAAATATTAAATGTGATCCTCTAACCCCAGCATTTTATTTTTATTCTAGGGAAATGATGAAACACAATATCCACACTTAATAATTGATTTTCTTTATGGGTAATTCTTTAGTTTGTTTATTGAGTCTTAAGCTTAATGCTTCTTGTTGTCTGATCACCAATAAGATTGATTTGGTAAACTTAAAATGAACTAGATATAGGGATTTTAAGTTTCAGCCTTAGATTCAATAGCCCACGATCTTCCTTGAGGATAGATAACCCTTTAATAGATTTCCTTACATGATAGACACATACATGTCGGGCGGGGGTAGCCATAATTGGAACTTAATCTTAATGAATCCAGGTAATTTGGTTGACATAGACATGATTCAATTAGGTTATACTGGGTATTTGCGTCTGACCATCGACATAGGCTTTTGCATATTTTCATGTTCCAGGTTAGCAATCTGATTTATTACACAAAAATAAGAGAATCAATTCATCTTTATAATAATATTGTGTGGAGTCACGACCGTAGATCCTTGAGTCTTTTCTTTTATTTTCCTTAGTATTTTCTTTTGAGTCTGTTTTTATTTTATTTTGCAAAACCACATTCAACCAACCAAAAGCAATCAATTCACTTCTCCCTATAATTAGATACCTGTAAATAAATAGTATCAATAATTAATAACAACAGTAAGAATTAAGTGTTGGACAATTGTGACCCATAATGTCACTATTTGTACAGATCATGGTGTTGTTGTACAAATTAACTATGTGACAAAGAAGATTGCACTTTTATCATTTGTGATTAGATCACCTAGATATATAAATGATTGGAGGTCCCTGTGTTTGTTCCTGGATTGAGAATGATATGAGACAGTATCAATCCACGAAGCATAAATCATTAAATATCCCTAGTCAGAGCATTATCGAGATTGGACATCGATGAATGCGTAAAAGACTATTATTACACTTGTGCGCGTTGTGAGGGCACAACGGCATAGTTCTCATATATTTGGGTATATGATACTCATGCAAGTGTAATAGGAAGTTGTGTTTCACCAATGGTACGGGAAACAACTGTTGGACAATTATGACCCATAGCGTCACTATTTGTACAGATCACGGTGTTGTTGTATAAATTAACTTTGTGAAAAAATGAGATTGCACTCTTATCATTTTTGATTAGATCACCAAGATATATAAATGATAGGAGGTCCCTGTGATTTGTTCCTGGATTGAGAATGATATGAGACAGTATCAGTCCACGAAGGATAAATCATTAAATATCCATAGTCAGAGTATTATCGAGATTGGACATCGATAAATACGTAAAAGACTAGTATTACACTTGTGCACGTTGTGAGGGCACAACGGCATAGTTCTCATATATTTGGGTATAGGATACTCACGCAAGTGTAATAGGAGGTTGTGTTTTACCGATGGTATGGGAAACAGCTTCGCTCTGGATAGACCCCTACGAAATCCCATTGGTAGTATGACTATGTGTCTATGGGAGTCTGCAATCAGGGTAGGTGTATTTGGTCTTAACCTGAGACTTGCACCGCTAATACTTGCACAATCAATATGATTTGGTTGCGGTCGTCCAGGGCTTTAACCGGTTATGTGTACGCCAATGTTGGGTATATTGAGAATCGTAGTGTGTTGGGTGTGATGTTAAGACGGAAGTATCACTCCAGTCATATGGAGATGATGGTCACATAGGATACGGAACTCGTTCTCTTAAATGCTCGAGCTATCAAGATATTATGACTAGGTCATGTATATCCGATTATAGAGACTAGTTGCCAGACATCCGATATATGCTTCGTACGGGGCAGACACAATTCCAGCCCCAGGCCTAGCACATGACTATTCAGATACTGGATCGATATATACAATACTACGGTATACTACGCTTGATATAGATCACATATTCCTATAAGGATATTTATGGAGAATTGGGTGGGCATGGCGCTTTGCTAGAAGCCAACCTTGTCTTGTAAATTGGTACAAACGTAGTACTAGGTACGTACGTACGTGTTCGGATAGTCCGATGACTGTATTTACTGCCAACATAACCGGGGATCTCATGGGTCGCTTCCCGAAGATTCACCGATGATGTATGACTCGCACTTTATTAATCTGGGATTAATTAGATGAGAAAGAAAATTAATCTGGGATTAATTACAGAGATATTTTATCTGGGATAAAATATTAATTAAAGAGAGAGAACGATTAATTTGGAATTAATCAATAAAATAATATATTCGATATATTATGTGAAATTGGATTTCGACGCGGAATTAAAATTAGATTTTAATTCGGGCGAACGAATTAATTTAGAATTAATTCGTTAGCGACTTGAATAGTGATTTCGCTAGGCGTAATCGTTTAATTACGTCGCAACAGAAAATTCGTTAATTTTGAATTAGCGAACCCGAGCCCGAGAGTGTTTGCGAGCGCATTCGCTTTTCGAATTCGAGTGCAGTACGTAAGTCACATCAAGCGTCAAATCGCTAGTCGCATCAAGCGTCAAATCATTAGTCACTTTGAGTGATGTGACAACTTGTCACTTGATTGATTGATTGATGTGAATAGTGATGTGGTAGTTTGAAAGCATTGATTGTTTTGCTTTTGATTTTGATTTTTGAAAAAGGTTTTTGATTTTGATTTTTGGAAAATTAAAATATAAATACAAAACACTTTTTCATTCTCTCTATTGACCACACGGTTTTCTCCTCTTTCCCCTCCTCTTCTCTCACGGCTTGGAGCCACTTTCTCCTTCTTCCTTTTCTGGTTTTTGCCGAGAAGCAGTGAGAAGCAAGAGAGTATTTTGTTGCAAAATACAAAGTGCTAGCACACACACTTGAGTCTTCCTAAGGTGATAGGGCAGTGAACACATGAGCATGGAATCCCTTTTGAAGCTTGAAGTTTGGAGCTTCAATGGAGTCATCCATGGCCGAAAATGGTGGAGACCAAAACCAGTGAAGCCGCGCACCCCACTTCCATTGGAGTCATTGCCGATAGCTTTAAGACCCATCTTGGAAGAGTTTTGTTCTTCGTAGCATCAAACCGATCATTGTGAGTATGATTCTGCCATTCTCCTATGTGTATTCATTCGTTTTTCTTGCTTGATTTGTTGATTCTTGGGACCTAATTAGAAACCAACAACAGCTTCGCTCTGGATAAGACCCCCTCAGATTCCATTGGTAGTATGACTATGTGTCTATGGAAGTCCAAAATCAGGGTAGGTGTATTGGTCTTAACCTGAGACTTGCACCGCTAATACTTGCGACAATCAATATACTTTGGTTGAGGTCTTCCAGGGCATTAACTGATTTCTGTGTACGCCAATTCTGGGTATATCGAGAATCGTAGTGTCTTGGGTGTGATGTCAAGACGGAAGTATCACTCCAGTCATATGGAGTTGATTATCGCGCAGGGATACAGAACATGCTCTCTAAATAAGGTTGTAACCGTCGAGATAATATGACTTGGTCATGATTATCCGATATTAAAGAGACTAGTTGCTCGTAATCCGATATATGCTTCGTACGGGGCAGACATTGTACCAGCCCCAGGCCTCGCATGTGATAGTCCGATACTGGACAGAAATACGCTATACTACGTATACTACGCCTGATACAGATCCTTTATTCCTGTAGGGATATTTCTGGAGAATTGGGGAGGCATGGCGCTTTGCTAGAAGCCAACTTTGTCTTGTAATTCGTTATAAACGTAGTACGAGGTACTTAAGTGTTCAGATAGTCCGACGACCAAATTTACTGCTACTGCCAACTATCCGGGGATCTCATGGGTCGCTTCCCAAAGATTCACCGATGACGTATGACTCGCACTTTTAATTAATCTGGGATTAATTAGAAGAGAGAGAAAATTAATATGGGATTAATTGTGGAGATATTTTATCTGGGATAAAATATCATTTAAAGAGAGAGAACGATTAATTTGGAATTAATTGATAAATTAATATATTTGATATATTTAACGAAATTGGATTTCGACGCGGAATTGAAATTGGATTTTAATTCGGGCGAACGAATTAATTTAGAATTAATTTGTTAGCGATTCGCTAGGCGTAATCATTTAATTACGACGTAACGGAAAATTCGTTAATTTGGAATTAGCGAACCCGAGCCCGAGATTATTTGCGAGCGCATTCGCATTTCGAATTCGAGTGCGGCACATCAAATCAAGCGTCAAATCACTAGTCGCATCAAGCGTCAAATCACTTGTCACTTTGAGTGATGTGACTTGACAACTTGAATGATGTGAGTTGATGTTTGAGTGTTGGACACTCAAATGTGTAAGAAATTAAATGAAACATATACCAAATTTTGGTATATCATTTTAATTCTTTGATTTTGGAAATCATTCAACATATTCTCTCATATCTTTCCTCTCTTCACTCACGCCCATGGAGGGCTTTTTCTTCTGGTTTCTGGTTCGCCAAAACAGTGAAGAAAATGGGAAACAGTGCGATTTTGTGGCAAAATCGAGAGTGCTAGCACACTCCGGGATCAATACGAAGGTGATAGGGAAGTCCACCCATGAGCCGGGAACCATTCGACGAAGCTTGGAGCTTGACGAAGGAGCTCAAATGGCCGCAACACAATGAACTGTCACAGCAGCTCACTGCCGAATAACATAGGCAGAAAACAGAATTTTTGTTGCCAAAGTGTCGCTCAACCGCTCGATGTAAGTATTCCGTGACTTTCTCGATTTGTATTCGCACTTGTTTCATGTTTGTTATTCGATCCTATGGACCTAGAAACTCCAATAATGGTATCAAAGCGAGTAAAAACATGAAATACGAATAGGGCTTAAAATTTGGGTAAAATGAATTTTGAGCATGTAATTATGAAATTGGATGATTAAGTATGCTTGAATGTGTTTTTGTTGATGATTGGATCAATTTGATCAAATTTGGTTTGGAACAAATTTGCCAAAATACTTGTCTTGGCCGAGAGTTATGCTCTATGTGTTCTTGGTGAATTTTGATTTTTTGAATCATTGGATGTGTTGGAAATCATTCGGGAATGTTGATTTAATGTCGAATTGGGTTTAATTGGATTGAAACAAATCGGACATAAACCATTGCCGAGAACAAAGTAAGCATGTATGGGTTTGATTTTTGATTAATTTGTGTTGGACACTAATTGATGTAGATAGCATGATTAATTAGCCTAATTTGTTTATTGGAAATAATGATTTGGGTGATTAATTATGTTTATACACTTTAGTTTAATTAAATGGGAAATTTGGAATTTTTGTGTTTAATTAAATGGGCTTGAAATTGTATTGAGCTTAAATGTTGTTATTGGGCTTAATGGGCTTTGTTCTACAAAGTTGGGTTAAGGAAAATTGATTGGATCCAATTGGGCCCAAAACCGCTTCCATAAAGCCCAAATGCGACTTAATGAACCTTTAAAGTTAATTGGGCCTAATGGGCCAAGATTGATTTCTAGGCTTATGGGGTAACTCCCGGATTGGATTTTGGCTATTTGGTTTGACCCGAGTTGACCAAAAGTCCACGCCTTAAGAAATTAATTAAAAGCCCATTGGCCTTTAATTAAATTAACGTTAGACGTTAATCGGGCTTTGAGATCCATAACGATTAAATTTGGAATTTAAGTCGTAAAGGTTCGTTAAATAAAGTGTGTGATATTTAATTTGGAATCAAATAGTGAGTTAGAATTAAATGCATATTAAATTAGATTTAATGTTGTAGTTTAATTTAATTCGAGAATTCGTACTTTAAGTACTTATTCGCAAAAATGAGTTTGACTCGAACAAAATCAAATCGTTGTTTGAACATTGGATGGTCACAAATTATCAGATTAATTAATTTGATTAGATTGATTGATAACATGCTTGTGTGAATACATGGTTGTGATGCATGAATAATGTATATCGAATGGATATTAGATGGGTGGGACAATTTTAGAAATTGTTGTAATAAATTTGATTTATTAATTGGACCTGCCTGTCCAGCCTTATCACCTTCTTATTCTTTGTATTCTCTTCTCACCTATTCCCCTCAATGTAAATGAGGTTTCTTTAGAAGTGTAGTGTAACGGGTAGAAGTAATACATGTGCTAGCGGGAGAGAGAAAAGAAGAGATTTGATCTAGGATCATTGTGTAAAGTATCCATCCGCATATCATTATTATTTTTCATATGCGCTTTATTATGTGTTTAGAATACATGTTTAAGGGTGTATGATGATGAGACCTTAACAAAGATAATAAATTGGTTGCCAATTTGCACTCGAAAAACCCTCGCAATATATTAAGCGTTTTTTCCTTCCATTGAGTGATTCTCACTCAAGATCCGAGACTGGTATTGGCTTGTTGGCCAAAGTCAAGGCCTTTGTCCGTCGAGGATGTGTTTGAATCACGAGAGCTTTGTTACATGTCAGTGTCTTGTCCAAGTTGTGGTTTGTTGGCCAAAGTCAATACCACTTATTGTCCATCGACATTGATTACGAAGCTTTCCATGGTCAATGGGTCGCGCTTGACTGGGATCACTAAGTTTGTTGTGCCAAAGCCAACGCTTAGTTGGTTCAGAGGAAAAAGGTTAGGCAATACATTGGATGTATTGGCATATATAAGATATATGTTTCAGACTTGGATGTCCACCTACTAGATCTAGGAATTGGATGAGATCCAATTGATCTTAGAGATCTACCTAGTTAATTATCATACAATTTGTTGGCCAAAGTCAAGATTGTGTGATATTTAACGGGATCCTAGCCCACTAGGAAACGCGGTTTCCCGAGTACTCGACAGAGGGTTAGATGCTCGCCGAAAAATAGTGGGAGACAAGAATTGAATTTGCAATATTCGTTTAATTACTTGCCATACGCGCTCAAATCAAATATCATTCGTCAATTAAATGTTAGTTGGACTAATATTTAAATTGTTGTTTTAATTAACAGTTGGATTGTATTATAGTTGATTATATAATTGGATTATAGTAATCAATATATTTGAATTAATTAATTTAAATTAATAGTTGATTTTATAGTTGGACTATAGTAATCAATAATTGAGGTTAATTGATTTAAATTATATTTGATTTTATAGGATGGTCCTAGAAACTAAAGTTATTTTATTTGATAAAATAATATATTAAGCCTAAGCCCGGAGTTAAGCAAATAGTATAGCATAATCTTTGGAAGATTATGTGATGATAACTTAAGTGCTTAATTCATTATACTTACCGCAGTAGACTCCTTAATTTCTGAATCAGAACTAAGGATTAGATCCTTAAAGTATGATAAAGAAATTGAAGGATCTTCATAAATCTATATTTAGATTTTAGAAGTACTATAATTGCAATAATAACTCTTGGAGAGTTAATGACTATTCTCAAGGAGATAAAGTCAAAATTTACAATTAGGCAAGTAGCGCAAGGCGCACCTTACTTCGATATTCTAGAAACCCGAGGCATGGCCAAAGGCTTCTGGAATGTTAGAAAAGGGCAAAGGCAAAATCATTATAATCTTCTGGGAAGATAAAGGACATATCCCAAAATGTCTGCCTAATTGTGGCAAACGGGATCGCAAAAGCGTGACTGCCGTTTGGACAAAGCAGACATGAAGGAATTGAAGACGAGCAAGGCTCTGACTTCAAATATGTTTGTCAAATTATGTTCACTACTAGTATTGAAATTGGATTTTAAATACTTAGTGTGGTACATAAATATATACCGATGTTCAGAATCTGCTATGAGCAGGATTAGGAAACTGTTATAATATAACTAGTTTGACTAGATACATTATCTCCATATCAGTGTTTACCTGTTGCGGGTGAACCTTTATATTCTAGAACACTAAAGTGTTTTATTTTATAAAGATGATATTGAGATATACACATTAGATGTGAATAACAGAATTTATATTTTGAATATAAATAAATCTCAAGTATATGACAAACAAACACTCAAACTAGATCTTCATGATGATGATCAAGATGAACATATTGTGGCGTTGTTGTCTGGGACACAATTAAACCAGACTCGTATATCCACACTTTTGAAGAGTGGGTACTCGGACTGATTTGATTCTATTCAAATAAAGTCTACGAATGTAGTTTATTGGGCAAAGTGCCTATAACACATTTACTTGGTAAAAGTGTAAATGCCACCGACTTGTTAGCCCTAGTTCATAGTGAAGCAAGTGGGCCATGTCTAGCTAGGCTAGATGTGGATATGAATATTTCGTGACCTTACGGATGTGGCATCGCGTTATGGTTATGTGTTTCTTTTGAAGAACACAAATCAGAAACTTTTATAGTTTCGACACGAAATAAACAAACATATCGGCTAAGTATTATACCGTCACGGTAAGACCGTAATGAAAAATATTTAAGCAATAAGTTTCTTAAATACTTGAAAGAGTAAAGTATTCTTTCAAATGAGGACTCCTCCCGGAACACGTCAAAGTGACGGTGTGTCCGAACTGAGTAACCGAATTTTGTTGGACATGATAAGGTCAATCATGAGTCGCTCTGAGCTACCATTTCCTTCAACGGATAAGCTTTAAAAAGTGTAAGAACTTATTTTGAATAAGGTTCCATTAAAATCTGTTTGACAGATATCATATTAGATATGAACGGGAAAGAAACCGGGTTTCACATTCCTGATATTTGGGAATGCTAGGCATATGTTTGGATGATACCAAACTAAAACCCAGACATGATAAGTGCCAATTGTAGGCTATCCTAGGGATACCATAAGTATTGTACTTATACAACTCACGAGAGAACAATTAGATTGTTGCTCACCATACGATTTTCCTAAGAGGAATACCGATATGCAGTGGTAAGTGGGAGGATAGTAAAACTCGATGAGAATCAGAGTAATACTATTCCAGGCACCGATTCCTAATGGAACATAAATAGTTCATCAAGGATGAAACTATTACCAATAATCTTTAAATACACAAGAACCGCGTATGTCAGAGAGATTCAGAAAACAACCTGGGGTATGGGTTTCTGATCTCACCTCATAAAGATGTCTATCTTATTGAGGTATACCAACTGACTACGTATGAGGAAGTGATACAAGGTATCGACTCCCTATTATGACAAA
Organism: Zanthoxylum bungeanum; assembly: GCA_019454045.1. NCBI lineage: Eukaryota > Viridiplantae > Streptophyta > Magnoliopsida > Sapindales > Rutaceae > Zanthoxylum > Zanthoxylum bungeanum. Next base: position 47,389 of record SKCR01010107.1, read on the forward strand.
GTGTCATGATTCCGAAATGGATTCCATGTATATCAACTATGTTTGGACACTAGTTGATGTACCGCAAGGCATTGTGCCTATTGGTACTTTATAAGTCTTCAAGGAAGACATACATGGAAGGCAACATACCAACGTATAAAGCTAGGCTTTTAGCGGAAATGTATCGTTATCAACATTGTGTTGATTACAATGAAACCTTTTACCTGTTGCCAGGGTAAATCCATTTGGATAATGCTTGCTAAAGCTGCGTGTTTCATTTATGAAATATGACAGCTTTACGGGAAAATTGCTTTCCTGAAAAGGAAACCTTTTGGAGGATGTCTAAAACATCCTGTCGATTTTTTCGTATAAAACTAGCAAACAAGGTTTGCGGGTTGTTCGATCCATGTTTGGATTGAAGCAAGCATAGGTTCTTGGAATTACCGTTTTGATGTAATCATAATTGTTTATGTTTTAATTCAAAATGAAATAATTCTTGTGTATATAAGAGGGTTAGTGGGAGCGCACTGACAATGGCTGTCCTATAAAATAATGATAATATGTCATTTCTTAGAAATGATATTCCCATAAAACTATCGGTGAAAGCTTGGCTTTCGAAAACTCTCTGTGGAATCATACATTGAAAAATGTACGCGACATGGTGTCTCATACGCTTTGAGCATATAGATTCACAAACAAGCCAATCCGAGTGATAGTCACTGGATTGATGTTAAGAACATCCGTTAGTATCTTAGAGAACTAATGATGTTGTCTTAATCTGTGGAGAAGGAGAACTTGAAGTGACTGGTATCACTACTGCAAGTTTCCTAAACCGATAAGACGACTATAAGTCGCAAACGGTACTATACAGTTTGAATAACGGTACAGTGAGCTGGAAATCTTCCAAGCAAGATACTGTTACCGAATAAACAATAAATGCGGGTTATTGCTGCAGCTGAGGCGGCAATAGAAGCCTTCTGGGTCGATAATAAATCTAATTAGATTAGATATAATTCTGTTAACAGCTAGCTAGACTTGAGCACAGGCTAAAGAATTAATGGTCTCATCAACGATCCAGATACATACTTCGATATTCATCTGATTCGTTCGGATCATACATCGTGGCGATGTAATGATCGAATAAATCGCATCAGATGATAGTCATGCAAATCCGCTGATGAAAGTATTTCATCAGCAATTTGATCCAACCGTACATAGTTCGGGTGTAAGACACTCGAGTGACTGGCTATAGGCCAAGTGGGAGATTGTTGGACAATTATGACCCATAGCGTCACTATTTGTACAGATCATGGTGTTGTTGTACAAATTAACTATGTGACAAAGGAGATTGCACTCTTATCATTTGTGATTAGATCACCTAGATATATAAATGATAGGAGGTCCCTGTGATTTGTTCCAGGATTGAGAATGATATGAGACAGTATCAATCCACAAAGGATAAATCATTAAATATCCCTAGTCAGAGCATTATCGAGATTGGACATCGATGAATGTGTAAAAAACTAGTATTACACTTGTGCAAGTTGTGAGGGAACAACGACATAGTTCTCATATATTTGGGTATAGGATACTCATGCAAGTGTAATAGGAGGTTGTGTTTCACCGATGGTACGAGAAACAACTTCGCTCTGGATAAGACCCCCTCAGAATTCCATTGGTAGTATGACTATGTGTCTATGGTAGTCCGAAATCAGGGTAGGTGTATTTGGTCTTAACCTGAGACTTGCACTGCTAATACTTGTGACAATCAATATACTTTGGTTGAGGTCGTCCAGGGCTTTAACCTTTTTCTGTGTATGCCAATTTTGGGTATATCGAGAATCGTAGTGTGTTGGGTGTGATGTCAAGACGGAAGTATCACTCCAGTCATATGGAGTTGATGATCGCGCATGGATACAGAACTGGCTCTCTAAATAAGGTTGCAAGTGTCGGGATAATATGACTTGGTCATGATTATCCGATATAAAGAGACTAGTTGCTCGTAATCTGATATATGCTTCGTACGGGGCAGACACTGTACCAGCCCCAGGCCTCGCATGTGATCATCCGATACTGGACATAAATACGCTATACTACGTATACAACGCGTGATACATATCCTTTATTCCTGTAAGGATATTTCCGGAGAATTGGGGAGGCATGGCGCTTTTCTAGAAGCCAACCTTGTCTTGTAATTCTGTATAAACATAGTACGAGGTACTTACGTGTTCAGATAGTCCGACGACCGAATTTACTGCCAACATATCCAGAGATCTCATGGGTCGCTTCCCAAAGATTCACCGATGACGTATGACTCGCACTTTTAATTAATCTGGGATTAATTAGAAGAGAGAGAAAATTAATATGGGATTAATTGCGGAGATATTTTATCTGGGATAAAATATCATTTAAAGAGAGAGAACGATTAATTTGGAATTAATCGATAAATTAATGTATTTGATATATTTAACGAAATTGGATTTCGACGTAGAATTGAAATTGGATTTTAATTCTGGCGAACGAATTAATTTAGAATTAATTCGTTAGCGACGTGAATAGTGATTTCGCTAGGCGTAATCATTTAATTACGACGCAACGGAAAATTCGTTAATTTGGAATTAGCGAACCCGAGCCCGAGATTATTTACGAGCGCATTCGCATTTCGAATTCGAGTGCGACACGTCAAATGAAGGGTCAAATCGCTAGTCGCATCAAGCGTCAAATCACTTGTCACTTTGAATGATGTGACTTGACAACTTGTATGATGTGAGTTGATGTTTGAGTGTTGGACACTCAAATGTGTAAGAAATTAAATGAAACATATACCAAATTTTGGTATATCATTTTAAGTCTTTGATTTTGGAAAACATTCAACACATTCTCTCCTCTCTTTCCTCTCTTCACTCACGCCCAATGGAGGGCTTTTTCTTCTGGTTTCTGGTTCACCAAAACAGTGAAGAAAATGGGAAGCAGTGCGATTTTTGGCAAAATCGAGAGTGCTAGCACACTCCGGGATCAATGCGAAGGTGATAGGGAAGTCCACCCATGAGCTGGGAACCATTCGACGAAGCTTGGAGCTTGACGAAGGAGCTCAAATGGCCGCAACACAGTGAACTGTCACAGCAGCTCACTGCCGAATAACAGAGGCAGAAAACAGAATTTTTGTTGCCCAAAGCTTCGCTCAACCGCTCGATGTAAGTATTCTGCGACTTTCTCGATTTGTATTCGCACTTGTTTCATGTTTGTTATTCGATCCTATGGACCTAGAACTCCAACATTAAGTCTTCGTGGGATCGATATTTTTATATTACTTGAACGATACGTGCTCTTGCGTTATACGTGTGTGTTTATGCCGGTCAAGTTTTTGGCGCCGTTGCCGGGGACTTATTTTCTTGAGTTGTTAATTTTGAAGCTATCCAATTTAATTATATATAATTTTCTTTATTTTTATCTGTAATTTTTATTTCTTTCTTTTATTTCAGGTGGTTAAAAAAATTGAACATTATTGAGAGATTGAGAGATCACGAGCTTTACTAGAAGATACACCCCAAATCTGGGAACAACATTTCGGTTTTCTGAGGCCTGTTGACCAACCCAACAACTATCACTGGATAGCAGAATCAAGCAATACTATATTTGCTCATCAGAACGAAATGGGGAGATGTGTAATTTGTGATGGTAACCACTCGAGCGATCAATGCATATAATTTTCAGAGTGGCAGAATTATCAGAATCATTCAAGGTACGAAGAACCATCATATTTTCCATCTTATCCACCATCTACCTACGATCTTCATCAACAATCAGAATCATCAGAAGAAGATCAGATGCTTGACATGCTCAAAGATTGGTTCAAGAAACAAGACGAAAAGTTGGATACAATGCTTGAAACATGCCAGAATCAATTTGAAAGTATTCAGAGACAATCAGAATTCATTCAGAGACTGACAGATCAAACGGGACATTACCTCAAGAAGAATTATCATATGAAACTGACAAAGCCTTCGAGTACCCAAAGATCCACAATGACACCTTAACAGATGAGAAGGCTGAGCAGTATCAACAACCAGATGTATCAGTTCAGGAGCCCAAACCAGCGAAGTCTCTATTTGACTTTTATTATTCAGATTCTGACGAGGATGAAGCTGATTTATTTGTACCAACTGCACCAACTGCACCAACAACGGAGGATCAAACTTTCTATCCTCAAAATGAAGATCTTTGAGCATGCTTTACCATGATGTTTGATGAAAATCTACCTGAACCATCCATTCCAATCGTATCAGAGGATGAAGACCTAATGTCAGAAACATCTTTACATCCTCAGATAGACACTTATGGAGCATGCATTTCACAGAAGACGAATGAAGAGTTGAATACGGAAATTTTAAAATTCATATGTAAAGAAAAGGTGGAGCAAGAAACAGAGCAAATGGAGGAGAAAATGTCTGAACTTATTGAAGATCCAGTGCATTCAAGGGAAACATCACTATTTTGGGGAGTACAAATCAAAGACATCACCCAGAAGCTTGACAGAATGGAACTTCCATTCCAAGTCAAGCACCATACAAAACCTCCTGATTTTCTTCTTTTCTTTTCAGGACCACTACCACTGCAGCAACAAAGGTTAAAAAGGTGGCACAAGCACTGAATGAGACAAAATTCTTTTGCCACTTTACCGTTGGAAGAGACCCTTCAAAAGCAACGCTCATGGGATTGTCTTTAATCGGACATTCAAAACGACATTGAAACCTCCTTAACAGATGGATTTCAGTCACGTCTGGCTGAAGACGAAAAATTTAGCGCTAGCAGGGAGGCAACCCATGCAATAATTTTAATTATTTTATTTTATTTTGTGTATACATGTTGTAGAATTATTTTTAATGTTGTGTTATTTTTTTGCAGGAAAAATTAAAACAGAATTTTTCAGGACAAAGCAAGCCAGTGCAAGCGGGATTTTCATAAAATAAAAATTTTGACAAAATCATGAAGATATAAAGTCAATCCAGTAGAGACGGGGGAGTAAGGAGTCAGCTCTCGAGACGCGTCCCAGTTGATTTATCCGTCGAAAGACTTGGTTTTGCCAAAAAAAAAAATTTACCTAGTGTCGCGACGCAAGGCCAATATCAGCGTCGCGACGCTGGATCGATTACAGGCCTAAAAATAGCAGCCGCCGAGAACATAACCCATTTCCCTCACAGATCTCACCATTCTCTCTCAACTCACAACCACCACAGCCGAGCCTTCATCCCACCGTAAGCCAAATCATCCAACCGAGAGCCACACCTGCCGTGACCCACTAACCACCGATTCCATTGTGAAACCGAGCCGTACCAAGTCAAGACCAACACCACCACTGTGACCAAGCCGAGCCGTATTGAGTCCCAACCAAAACTAGAAACCAGAAACCCATCTCAACCGAGCCACCATCAAACTGAGATCCAAACTGCTGAGACCGAATCAACCCACAACCGCATCAACACCACCGTGAGTCACCTTCGTCGAGCCTTTTCCAAACCTTCACTGAGCCCACCAAGCCGCGAGCCACCCTTGCCGTGACCGAGCCACTACCTTGCCCAGAAACCAAGCCACTGCCGAGCCTTGCACAGTCGAACCGAGAGCAGCCTTCACCGAGTCACAACCACCCCTTACCGAGACCACACTGAACCACAGAACCCACCCTTGCCGAGACTGAATCAGAAGCCTGAACCAGTGACTAAAACACCAACTACCAAGATCTAACAGAGGCACCCACTGCCGAGCCCAAAATCGAAGAAGTACAGGTCCGAATTTTAAATTATTAACATTGAAACTTGGAAGAAAATTTGGTAATTTGTGTGGTATTGGGAGTGTTGGATTTGATTGATTGGACTTTGGAAGTGTTGAAATTGATTGAATTCGTAGATTTTGGGGGCGAAGGTTGTTGTGTGGTGATAGTTTTATGGTGAATTTTGGGGAAATTTTGAGTTTTTAGAGGTGATTCTGCCAAAATTTTTACTAAAAAAATGGTCAAATAGCGATCGTGGTAAGAAGCGTAAATTGGACATAGATCTTAATCGGTAATTTTTCCTGTAAAATTTCAGCTAACCAGGAATTATCTTCTAAACTCTTCTCTGTTTAAGACATTGGGGACAATGTCTCATTTAGGTTTGGGGGAAGGAATTAGTTGATTAGTATCTTGTTTTTAGTTGTGTGTTGTTTTTATTTTTAGTCCAAAATTTTTCGAAAAATACAAAAAAATTGAAAATTTTTCAAAAATTACAAAAATATTTTGCGTTTTTGTGTTTTTAATTTTGACTAAAAAATGTGAAATTGTAAGAGATAGCTGAGTAACGAGTTTCCACCCCTGAGACGTATCTCAAACCATTTTCGAAACAAGTTAATTTTTGTTTATTTCCTTTTAAATTATTTAATTTGTAAATTCTCCATAAAACGGATTAAAATGGATCTTCATATGCTCAGTTGATAGGTGTTATCAACATGCATAGTAATATACAGACATGAGCTATACTTGAAAAGTTTGTAATATTCAGTGCTCTAGTTTATTGGAGGAAGCATCTCAAAAAGTGATGGAGTAAGAAAAACAAAACGTCTGAGATCCGAGTTATTAAATCTGTAAGGTGTGTTTTAACACCTAGTGCCCTAAAACCAACTGGTTTAAGAGTCACTGGCCCAAAGCTCGCTACATGGATCAAAGATGCTGCAAAAATATATATATATCTAAAGTCTGAGTAATTAAGTCTGTAGAGGTGTCTTAATACCTGGTGCCCTAAAGCCAATTGGTTTGGGAGCCACCGAACCAAAGCTCGCTACATAGACGGAATGTATTGTATATAAATAAAAAATAAAATAAAAAAATCAAAGAAAAAATCAGAAAAATCAGAAAAATTATTCCATTGCTACAAAAAGTTGTGAATTCTGATAAAACTTTAGGACAAAATATTACTCTCTTATCAACTGCACTTATGACTGTTGTGGGCAAAATGAGTTGTTTAATATTTTGTTGGCTGTGTATATGGAGAATGGTAATATAATCGGAGAATTTATTTATTCATAATTTAGAAAGAAAGAAAACAACTAGTAACTTGGAGGAGAAATTTCACCTAATTAGTCCACTAACTTCTTTATTCTCTTTTCGCTTGTCTTTTTGCTTTTGTGTGCATTAGTTTCACTACCTTTTTACTTTTGTAAAATGTTTGTGGGTATCATTGCTGTAAACCCTCACGAGACTACAACTCATCCACTAGGGACACCTAGGGGTTTAAAGGCTTGTTGCATATGCTAAATGTAACCGTGATCCCTACGAAAGTGGCTTAGTTAAATTTTATTTTAAAGATGTTTATGTTATTTTATTCTGTGTTTTGCTCGAGGACTAGAAAAATGTTAGGTTTGGGGGTGTGAGATGAGTGGTAATTATATCATTATTTCCCACTCATTTAACCTAATATTTGTATAGTTTCTTGAGTTTTGTGAATATTTTGATGTGTTTTGTGTTATTTTGTAGATAAATAAAGTTTCAGGACATTCTGTAGGTGATTTGGAGCAAAATAGTGAAAATTGGCAAAGGGCAAAATGATAATTTGGCCGCGTCGCGACGCGCAAACCCTTGGCGTCGCGACGCCTAACGTGCGATGTGCCACATGTCACCATCACAGCCGATCCGCTAAAATGTGCCTGCCACGTGTCATCATCCTAATATGCCGACAATCATCATCTACGCTAACGTGCGCCGTGCCACGTGTCATCATCTCAGAAGATAAGCTAAAATGCGCCGCCTGCCACGTGTCAAAAATCTATGGTGCCGACACTCCGCGTGACACATGTCACCTTCTCATTGGAGACCGAATTATTGGTAAATCACATTCTGCCACGTGTCAGCTCTCATTGGACCCACCTCTCACCGCGTGCCATGTGTCATCATTTGATTGTGCCGATAAAATCCACGTGGTCAAACAGCATTGACCAAAACGCGTGCCAGCGTCGCGACGCCGGTTGCCGAGTTTGCCTATAAATTGAGCTCTTCTTCACTTCATTTGGTGTGCTTTCCTTGGAGCTTTTCCATGTTTTTAGAGGATTGCATCTAGTTTTGTAAATATAAATAATATTTAATTTTCAGTAATAATAATATTTCGTATTCTTCTTCTCGTTTCTTTTATGTTTTATAGTTAAATTTCTGCTGGGGTAAAATGTGAAACCTTAATATAATTATCTAGGTAAATCTCACTTAACTATAATTTATAAATTATAATTTAACCGGATTAATTAATGTCAGACTTTATTACCGCCTATATGGCTGGTTTAAATATAAATTACTTTACCGCCATATGGCTGGTCTTTATGTGACAGATAATTACCTCCTATATGGATGGTGTAGTTGGACTAATGGTGGATTACCGCCTATATGGTTGGTTTTAAATGTTTAATATTATTAATTCCTGAGAAAGAAGAACATAAAATAATTTATATATTATAATAAGTGAAATTCCTAAATAAGAAATATTAAATGTGAATCCTCTAACCCCAGCATTTTATTTTTATTCTAGGGAAATGATGAAACACAATATCCACACTTAATAATTGATTTTCTTTTTATAGGTAATTCTTTAGTTTGTTTATTGAGTCTTAAGCTTAATGCTTCTTGTTGTCTAATCACCAATAAGATTGATTTGGTAAACTTAAAATGAACTAGACATAGGGATTTTAAGTTTCAGCCTTAGATTCAATAGCCCACGATCTTACTTGAGGATAGATAACCCTTTAATAGATTTCTTTACATGATAGACATATACCTGTCGGGCGGGGTAGCCATAATTGGAAATTAATCTTAATGAATCCAGGTAATTTGGTTGACATAGACATATGATTCAATTGGGTTATACTGGGTAATTGCGTCTGACCATCGACATAGGCTTTTGCATATTTTCATGTTCCAGGTTAGCAATCTGATTTATTACATAAAAATAAGAGAATCAATTCATCTTTATAATAATATTGTGTGGAGTCACGACCCTAGATCCTTGAGTCTTTTCTTTTATTTTCCTTAGTATTTTCTTTTGAGTCTGTTTTTATTTTATTTTGCAAAACCACATTCAACCAACCAAAAGCAATCAATTCCCTTCTCCCTATAATTAAATACCTGTAAATAAATAGTATCAATAATTAATAACAACAGTAGGAATTAAGTCCTCGTGGGATCGATATTTTTATACTACTTGAACGATACGTGCGCTTGCGTTATACGTGTGTGTTTACGCCGGTAAACTAGCTGCACACTTTGATTATGAGATTTGGCAAATGGATGTCAAAACAGCTTTCCTTAATGGGAACCTCATAGAGGAAGTCTATATGACATAACATGAGGGGTTTGCATCTAAGGATGATCATAATAAAGTATACAAGCTTAAACGATCCATTTATGGACTCAAGGAAGCCTCCATAAGTTGGAATATACGATTTGATGAGACAATCAAAGAATTTGACTTCATCAAAAATGTAGACGAGCCTTTATTTACAGGAAAAGTAGTGGGAGTGCTGTTGTATTTCTTGTATTATATGTGGATGACATATTAATCATCGGGAATGATATTCCCATGATGCAAGCCACCAAGCAATGGTTATCTCAGAATTTCTCCATGAAAGATTTGGGAGAAGCAGCCTACATCCTTGGTATTAAGATCTACCGTGATATATCTAAGAGGTTGTTAGGACTTTCTCAATCTACGTACATAGATAAAGTTTTGAAAAGATTCAAAATGGAAGATTCCAAAAGAGGTAATTTACCTACTTGTCATGGAATCAAATTATCTAAGGAGAAATGTCCACATACTCCTTCAGATAGAGAGCGTATGAGTAGGATCCCTTATGCTTCAGCAATAGGATCGATCATGTACGCCATGCTATGTACAAGACCTGATGTCTCTTATGCTCTTAGCATAACGAGCAGGTATCAGAAAAATCCTGGTGAGCAACACTGGGCAGCTGTCAAAACAATCCTCAAGTATCTAATAAGAACTATGGATGTGTTTTTGACATACGGAGATTGTTCTGAGATGAAAGTCATTGGTTACTGTGATGCGAGCTTTCAAACCGATAGGGATGACAGCAGATCGTAAACAGGATATCTGTTTACTTTGAATGGAGGTGCTGTCAGTTGGAAAAGCTCAAAGCAGTCAACTACAACAAACTCCACCACTGAAGCCGAGTATATTGTAGCATCTGAGGCATCTAAAGAAGCAGTCTGGATAAAAACGTTCATCACGGAACTGGAAGTACTTCCCGCGATAAATAATGGTATCACGATGTACTATGACAACACGGGCGCCATTACTCAATCAAATGAACTAAGGTCCCACCAGAAATCCAAGCATGTACTCAGGCGATTTCATCTCATCAGGGGAATTGTTAAGAGAAAAGAAGTTATTATAGAGAAAATACCCACAGAAGATAATCTTGCAGATTCTCTGACTAAAGGGCTGACTCAACAAAAGCATGATAGGCACACCCAAGAGTATGGTGTCCAGATTCATACTAGTTGGCTATAGTGCAAGTGGGAGATTGTTAGGGATATGCCATATACCCAACTTGTGGATGGCTATATGTACATGTCTTTGTAATATTTTCATTAATTAATAAAATGGCAATCTTTATTATACGTGTCTTACATAACTTATATGAATCATTAACACTGTAATAAAGCCCTTAGAGTAATAAGACGATGGCTTCCACGCCTTATGAGAATCATTACTCTTAAATGTTCATAGTCATAGTTTTGTGAATAATCTGGGCATTCACAAAGCGGAGAGACTAGCATGATGATATGATCCACCCTTAAGTGGGGTAGCCGATCTCATAGGCTACTAGCAGAGATCCGTCCGCTTGATGTATCACATGGATGCATGAGTTGCTCGTGTCCATCGAACTGACTGCCGAAAGTTTTCATATGGAGTGTTTATCCCATGTGTCTGTGAGAACTATCATGTATCGATTATATGACTAGTCCTTAGACTTGAGGTCTTTACAATCTTATGTGTGGATCAAATAACTTTGACATTCTCCTTCCCGGTTCAAAAGATCCGGTCATAAGGTATGATTGGGTCATTTGTTGAAACACATAAGTTTGTAAAGATACAACAGAGAATCGCCACTCTCTCTGATAATATTTTCTTATAAGAGTAGAATTCCAGTTCACGGGTTGATATGTGTGATCAGTGCTTGAGACTGTGGCCACAGCGGAAGAATCATGTGAGATTCTTAGGTTAGCACGATTCATGACACTATCAACATCATACCTTTGACCATATGGGTAGACACTTTCCGTACCCTAGGTCAATAGGTGGGGATACAGTGAGGCGAGAGACCGTATCATATGTAATCGCATACATAATGGGTATATATTCTTTCCTTCTCATTTGAGGGCTTTGGCATGTTGCTAGATGTCAACATTGGTCATTGAAATCGAACAACCATCTGATCGGAGGATAATTTATGTTCGATTAAATTATCACGATTCATTCATGTCCAACTTGAGGGGAACCCAAAAGGTCACACACAACAAAGTCGAAATCAATGGTTAACAGTGCACAATACATATTTAACAGCATATATGATTGCTGTAGGAATTGTTCATAAATGGTTCAATATGTTTAATTATTGAACAGATAATTTATGAGGTTCCATAATGGCTTAGGGATTGGTGAATGACGATAAGGGCACTTTGGGAATTGACATAAAAAAAAAATACTATTCACGTGAATAGTACCGCGTGAATACTAATTTTTTTTTTTGTTATTTGTTTTGAATTCCAATTCGACTTAAACTCTTATTAGGGTTTTATAATCTCATTAAACCAATAAATTAAGATCCAATGGCTAATATTAAATTGGCTTTTATCCCATATCGGATTCTTAATTAATTTTGTTGTCTTCGGAGCACTATATAAACCCAAAGAATTCTTCACAAATTTTTGCACCAAACCTTTCAAATTTTGAGGATCCTTAAGTCTAATTGACTAGAGGAACCTCGAGTTAAAAGTTTTGAGGTATTTGCCTAGGCTAGCACCAAGGGCAAAATACCTGTGCACTCAAGGCGTAGTCTTGCCGTTGAGTTTGGCTTTGGTGTGTGCATCTTTGGAGGCCACACACACTGGGTGGCTCTTTGGAACGTGGAAGAGTTTGCTGAGTTCGAGAAAAGCTTGTAGATTGGAGGGAGGACTGTAGGAGTCTACGGTTCAAGTAAGTCTTTTTATTTCTTTATTTTAATTAGAGTTCTTATTATGGTTAGTATGTTTAGGTTTATGTTCTTTGCATGTTTTATGAGTTTTATGCTTAGAATATATAGTAACATGCCTAAGCTTGTAGAATAATCAAAACAAATGGGTCTTGGGCAAAGGGAAAGCGGCATAATAATTTTTATTTTCCGCTACGCACTCGCTGCCGCTTCCCAACAAAACGTGCTCATGAAATCTTCTAAGGAAGATTTCTGCTCAGCTCTTTGATAGTCGAAGCCAGATGAAGGTTGCAAGGCATTCTCTATGACAGGTTCAGATGATAACGGTTAGGCACATGATTGCCTCTATAGCTGTTGAAGTTCTGATTGTTCACATATTGGACTTGCTCAAAGCTCGGGTCTCCTTCCAATAACAGCCTATTTGTAGCCGCCGTTGATTCAATAGATGATTGTACTCGTGGATTTGTTAGGGCTGCTACATGAGTTGATAGGGTTGAAATATGAGCTGTAAGTGCCGCGAGAGGGTCCACTTCATATATTCCAGCCACCTTGGTCACCGTAGTGCGTTCACTTGGCCATTGAAAGTGGTTAATGACCATTTCTTCTAACAGATTGTAGGCGTCCTCAGCTGATTTCTTGAATAGAGCTCCCTCAACTGCTGCATCAACCACAGTCCTATTCGAACCATTCAGCCCATTATAGAACAACTGAATCTGGACCCAGTCTACATAATCATGTTGTGGGCATCTTCAGAGTAGATTCTTAAAGCGCTCTCATGCTTCATACAGATTCTCAGTCTCCAGCTACTTAAATATGCTAATTTCTGCTCTCAATTGAGCTGATTTACCTGGTGGAAAGAACCTCTTAAGAAATATCATGGCCATATCTTGCCATGTCATGATACTCCCCATCTGTATTGATTGTAGCCAACCCCTCACATTGTCCCTTAAAGAGAATGGGAATAAGCGTAGCCTGATGGCTTCCTTATTGACTCCATTCATCTTTATGATATCCATCATCTCTAAGAACATTCTTAAATGCAAATTGGGATCCTCTACAGCTGAACCCCCAAACTAATTCTTTTGTACCATATTGATCAATGCAGGTTTCAGCTCAAAATTGTTGGCGTAGATTGATTGATGGACAATCACAGAATAGTTATCATATATGACCGGCTTGAAGTGATCTCTGATTGCCACCTGAATGGATTGTTCTCTCTGTTTTCAGCCGCCATTGATTCTTTTTCAATCTTCCTTTCTTTCCTTAGTCTCATCGTTGTTCTTTCTATTTCAGGATCAAACAAGCGAGTCAAGACTTGTGGATCTTCGCATTCACTGAAGCACAGAAAGAGAAAAAAATCTCAATAATCAAACAAAAAAAAAGACAAAAATAAAATAAGAACAAAGATAAACAAAAATAAAAATCCAGATTAAAGCTAAGATTACTTGGTAATAATATTAGTGCAAATTAAATTAACAATCCACAACAACGGCGCCAAAAACTTGTTGTGATAATTTATATCGTACCACAAGTGTACGGTGTCAAGTTTTAGTATAGATAAGTGAAAGAGTGTCGAACCCACATGGATTGTGTTCAACTCACACTAAGTACTATAATTAATAATCCTAACTTTATTTAGAAAATAATTAATAAGAATTTAATTAAATAAATAAGATATGAAAATAATAAATATGAAGAACTAATACGATAGAGATTCTAGAGTCTGATTTCACCTAACTATCCCCTATGTATTTGTCATGCCAATTAATCATTTTTCAGTTGCATTGTTTATAAGTCAAGAATCCTAAAGTATTCACTCCATCTCCCGAGCAATAGTGAAAATTTTATCAATTACAGACTTTGATATCCCTATAAAAATCTAGTAATCAACAACTCATTATACTTTGTGATTCTATGTTAACGACTTCAAAGGAACTATAGATTCTCCCAAACTCTATAAAATTCCTAGGTTATATTCTCTATATCTTATTCAAAATCTCTCTCTCCCGAGCGATAGATTTTAAACATACATCATCTCAATTTGTGACCAGCAAACAAGAAGCATTAAATACAAGAGAATACAAATAAACTGAATAAAACTTCATAACAATATTGACAATCAATACATAGGTTCAAGCATCAGTTACATCATCCTCTAGAATTAAGGAGTTAGTTCATAACTAAAGATTAAAAAAATAAAAACATGGTCATGAATCTAATGGACATCATTAGAGTTACAGAAAAAACTAGATGATAAAACCTGAATTGAATCCCTTCCTCTTCGTACGTCACCGCCTTCGTCTCCTCTTGTTGCTCTTCAATCCTCATCCTTGGATCTCTCTAAAATAAGTGTTTTATGACTTTGTATTGGTATTAGCCTCCTCCTAGGGTTTGGACGTGATGTTTAATTTATAGGAAAACCCCAGAGTCGTTCTGTGCATCTTGCGGAAACCCTAATGTGTCTCTATGCTCGCCGCGACGCCAAATCCCCAAGTGTATTGTATGGGAGATGTCTGGCGCCGCAACGCCAGAAGGTTGGAGTCGCGGCGCCAGCCTTAACTTCAGGATGCCATTGCTTCAAATTTTATCCGCTCTTCTCGCAAGCTTCCGTCATATCCATAAGCTTTCCAAACCCGTATTATAGTCCAAAAATCCATGCTCCTAATGCTCCCTACAATTAAAACATAAAACAAACTACAAATACATTGAATGATACAGAATCTAAAAAAACAGTAAGCTAAGAATGCATGAATAAGTGGGTATAAACCGCACTTATCACATACCCCAAAGAGAACAAGCTAAAGAGGACATGTCCTCCAAGCTAAAGAACCAGAGCGAAATAGACAAACATCATAACAAACAAAGGAAACTCAGAAAATATCATCAGACAAATGCCAAGAAAGATGAAGCCATCTATTTTCAGAAGATGATTTCATTTTCTTTAATAAACTAGCACGTTTCCGCAAAGTAAAAATAATATCACTCTGAATCACACTGGGGGGCCGAGGAGGCTCTATGAAGTTTAGCATTCATCTCTCTCCAAATAAAGTATATAACAACTGTAAAGGAAAGCCGCGCAATCAAGTGACATAACGATCCACTACACTACTGCTCCATCCATAAGACTGTATGAGGCCAATCATGAGAGTTCCAAATAATACCACAGTTAGCCAAGGTAGAAGACCAAACCTGAGAGGAATAAAGGCACTGGAAAAAGAAGTGATATATATCTTCTCCAGTATTACAATAAAATACACATGTAGACTGATTTGAAATGCCAAAGCCCATCAATCTGTCCTGAGTGTAAAGGCCATCTTGCATCGCTAACCAAAGAATGAAAGCATGTCTTGGGACTGCCTTGCAAAACCACATGACCCGACTCAAGCTCACCCGAGAACCCCTATGCCGAAAAGCCTCTCAGACACTCCTTACTAAGAAGACTCCCCTACTGTCTCCTCCCAAATCAATTCATCATCCCTCGAGCTACTAGGGACACAATCCAAAGGTAAAGTACGAGCCAACTCAAGAAGAGCAGCTGATCTAGTTTGGGGCCATCTCCAAGAAGACCCATCAATGATAGAGGCCACCTTAACTGCCTTGTCCAACCCTAAAACATTAACGACTCTAGCACCCAAAGAGTCTGTAATTGGCCCTAAAGGATGCCAATAATCAAACCATAAGGAAGCCTTCTCTCCATTCCCAATCCTGAACCGCATCTTCCATCGCACCCAAGGCCGAAGACTCAAAATCTTCCTCCAACTCCATGAGCAATCCCCAGGGAGAGCAACCTCCCAAAAACTTCGCCCCTTTAATAAGTAAGAGGAAACCCAGGTAGACCAAGATGAGACCTGTCCCGAACAAAGAAACCTCAAATGTTTAATAATTGCCGGCCGATTCCAGTGCTCTAAAGACTTAATCCATAAACCCATTCTTCTATAGGCAAACATACTCTATCCCAAGCCACATTCGCTCTTGTAGACACAAGCTCACTTCCCTTTTATAAAAAGGATCTAAAAGTAGCCTCCACCTTCCGAATAACAGCCTTAGGCAAAATGAACAAAGAAGACCAATAAACCTGAATGGAGAATAACACAGACTTGATAAGCTGAAGGTGACCCGCAAAGAAGAGGGTCCTACAAATCCAACTCCTAGCACGCCCAGTAATGCGCTCAATAAGGGTAGTACAATCAGAAGCCCGAAGTTTCGTAGAAATCAAAGGGACACCCAAATAACGAACTGAAAGCACACCCTCTTGAAAGCCCAAAATGTTAAGTAAATGTTGTTTCACTGCCACAGACACTCCACAAGAAAATAGATGACTCTTTGCCGGATTGGGCACTAATCTAGACAACCTCATAAATTGATGCAGGCATTTCCTAATCAAAGAAATCGAGGTCTTCTCCGCCCTTGAGAAAATCATAAGATCATCTGCAAAATAAAGATGAGTGAGACGGTCCTTCGAACATCGCTAATGAAACTTGAAACTATGCTCAAGAACCATCTTACGCAGTAAACCTGAAATAACCTCCAAAGCCAAAACAAAAAGGTAAGGAGACAAATGATCCCCTTGCCTCAACCCACGACCACCAGGGGAAAAACCATTTAACTCCCCATTGATAGAAATCGAGAACATAGTAGAGGTCATACACTCACGAATTCATCCAACCATCCTATCAGGGAACCCAATGGTTCTCAACACCTCAATCATGAAATCCCAACGGACTGTATCATAGGCCTTCATCAAATCAATCTTTAGAGCACATTGTGGAACCCCACCACTCCTATGATAATTCTTCATCAATTCCTGGCAAAATAAAAATATTATCACTAATACGCCGTCCCGCAACAAAAGCAGATTGGCTAAGGCTAACCACAGAAGGAAGAACCACCTTAATCTGATCAGCGATAATTTTGGCAACACACTTATAAATTGTGTTGCACCAAGAAATGGGCTGAAAATCCTTGACCTGCTCAGGATTAGGAAATTTCAGAACTAGAGCAATAGTAATGGCATTAACTTGCTTTAAAAGCTTCCCCGAACTAAAGAAAGACCGAATGACAAGAAGGACATCATCACCCATGACACTCGAGGCCTTTTTAAAGAAACCTGAATTAAAACCATCCGGCCCCGGGGCCTTATTATCCTTCAAGGAAAACATCACAGCCTTAATCTCCTCATCTTAAATATCTCGATCAAGAACCTCCCTCTGCTTGTCTGAAACAAACTGAGCAATAAACGACTGAATGAGATTCCTATCAATTCCCTGCAAACTCAGTTGAGGCCCTAAAAGAGCCTTGTAAAAAGATATTATCTCTGCACGCACCAAAACATGATCCTCCATGTGAGTCCCATCCTCCTTGCAGATAGACATAATCTTACTATGCCGGTAATGATGCTTCATAGTTTGAAAGAAAAATTTCGTATTTTGATCACCGAAATTAAGTCACTGAACTCGAGATTTCTGCCTAAACAAACTCTCTTCAACTCTACTCAAATTGCAATACAATAAAGACAACCCCACCTCCTCGCTCAATAATAAAGGATCAGTAGGACACTCCTGCAAAGCACATTGAACCTCTTCCAACTCCTTCCTAACCCTGTTAACCCTACCAGAATGGTTAGAAAAATATTCATGATTAAGCTTCCGTAATCATGCATTTTGTTAATTACAAACATATAAAACTCTTAATTAAAAGATAATTATCAAGTATTATCAACTTTTATCTTGCAACTACAACTTTATTTCAGTCATAACACAACAATAGCGAATGGAGCCTTAGTATTAAGTCATTATTATTATTTTTTTTGAAACGTTGGAAATTCCGTCACCAAATAACCCGATCTGAGCTTAAACGGAGTATGTAAAATATCCGGCTATCCTCAGGATCTTACAAAAAATACATAATTTGAACTCGAACTCACGACTTAACAACTAAATCCAAAATCATTTGTCATTAAGTCACACCCTTAGGGAACATATTAAGCCATTATCACAAGTTCTAAAGTGATATATTTTTAAGCAAATGAAAGAAAACGCTCATGATGTTTTTTTTAAAAAAAAAATTGAGAGAAAATTTTGCATTTTGACATTTCAAGTAGGTAAATGCCCTTTATATAAAGCAGGTGGCAACTAATATCATTTTTTTACCTTTTCGTTTAAGTTTAGATTGAGTGATTTAACGGATGAATTTTCAACATTACCCAAAAAAAAAAAAAAGATTAATTAAAAGATTGGTTAGAAGCTAGCTTTATATAAGAGGAAACGTATATCCAAAAATTAATGCCTTCAAGGCATGAGCTTAGACAGGGAACATTTTGTGCTGATATTGTTTTAAGTTAATTAATATCATGGAACAACGATCCTTGAGTCCTTAATATTCTCACTTTTATCACTTTTTTTTTTTTATTTTTTTTTTGAAGGAGTATTATTATTTAATTCTTTCAGTGAAGTGATACTAACATTTAGTTCACTTAATGTAAATTTAGGGAAATGCCCGTGTGAATGACAAATAATCTCATTGGAAGTGACGAATTTCTGTTTTGAATCATTTTACATTAAAGGCAAGTGTAATCTTTCTTTAATATTTTCTTTTTCTAAATCTTTGTTTAAAAGTTAAATATCTTTCAAAATATAAAGTGTTTCATGAAAAAATTACATATTATTGATATACAAATCATAAGCTTTCAAATAAGTATCATTGTCGATATGTTTTGACGAACAAATAAAATATATAAAAAATGACCCTTATGAGATGATGATTTTATGTCAATCTTATTCAAGCACTTGTATCTCATTTATCTAAACTCTAAATTATAATCTGTAAAAATATACATGGACATAATATTTACATATATAACATTATCAAATAACGTCTCTTAAATTCAGACTTCTATAAGATTGAAATTAGCCCCAATTTCATTGTGTTGCATATGCTATACAGCTTTATTGAGCATGCTCAAAATGTGACTATAAGTGAGCCATTTAAATGTGTCATCCTCACAAAAATATGATAATGTTCACTAAAAAATGAATGTACTCACTAAAATATGACTCTACTCATTAAAATGTGACTAATTTGTTGATCGATTCGATAATGATAATTATTAAAAAAAATATAATTTATAAATTAACAATATGTAATTCTTATGATCAAATAAAATAGATTTTTTTTAATTAAAGAGGAAAAAGAAAATACACAATTAAATAAATTGATATTTTATTCATTAAAATTAAAAATCCACTCTCCTCACCCTCTCTCGGAGATTCTAAAACACTTGAGAATTAAATGATAACAAATTCATAAAATAATAAAACCATGTACTTTTTAATATAATGCCCTTTTTTTAATTACCTTTAAGGCAATAATCCTTATGATAAATACGATTTTTTAACATACAAAATAATTCCTACTTTTGACAAATACATTATATTAGACTAGTTAGCAAATGTGTAGCAATAAAGGAACCCCGATTTTTTTTTTTGTTACTATTTTAGTGTTAAAGAGATTTGACATAGACAAAAAAATGTAAAGAGGGAGCTACATTTTACTGAACTTAATGAGACAATAATTTTAGATAGTATAATGGTGTTAAAAAATTTATGTAACTGATCACATTTAAAGGAAAAAAAAATTATTTAGTTTGATTTGATTACCATTTTAATGTTAAATTATATAGGGAAATTATCATTTGTCTACCTGATAAATAGTTTAAGTACTGTTTACTATAAAAACTTTGTAATTATTATATTTTCCACCTAAAATTTAAAATGTGTTCACTTTTCTACTTTTATGAGGTGGAAAACGGATAATATGTATAATTTTTTATTTTATTAGGTGGAAAAATGAACAATTTTCAAACTGCAGATGGAAAAGAGAATAAATTCAAAATTTTCATCGTAAACAGTTCTTGCGCTATTTATCAAGTAGAAAAATGATGATTTCCCAATTATATAATGGGTAATTAAAAAAAAAAGCTTAAGTGGTAAAAGTTAAAAACATGAAGGATTTAATAAGTGCTATTCTTCCTAATAAAAATGAATTAGGAAATGGACATACAATTTTAGTTATATGGTCATGACTATTTTGACCAATTTTCATTTGATTAACATGATAGTCTTGGTTGGCTGCTATTGAAATTTCGTTTTTGTATTATTAGCAACCAACGAGTCCTTTGGGACTTTACAAACAAATAGCTTTCCAAAGCAATCACATTTTGGACATTCAATGAATCTTTAGATAAGTTATATTTGAATATAATTACAATTTAAATGGCTAAGGTGAGAGTCATTCTAAAGTTGATCAAAGTTTGATATTAAAAATACTCTTAAGAGCTTATATTTTTCATTTAAATTATTTTTTTCAACGCATTTGAGAATTATGATTATAAATTTGCACCATATTCTATAATTACGTTCACAACGATCCATCATTTCCAACTAGGTATATATATATATATTGATTTTATACCTAATATAATGTCTTTGATCCCATCCTCAATACAATACCTACTATTGTAGAAATAGTTAAGAATCCATGAGTATAACTCACATTAAAATCAATTTATAAGGAAAAGACATCAATGAACTTATATTCTTGACTTAAAATAATAATATATTATTTTTTATTTTGCAAAGAAAAATAATAATTTTTTAAATACAATCCATTTCTTCTTCTTCTTCTTCTTCTTTTTTTTTTTTAAAAAAAAAAAATCTCAAATATTGACATTAATTAACTAGATGTCAATTTTTCTTTACCGATTTTATACTTTAGATGAATAAAAATATACTTGAAAAGTATAGAACTTAAAAAAAAAATATATATATATATATATACCTAATCCAATCTTAAGAAAGGATAACGTAATTAATCCAAACAACAGAAACAATATTAGAAAGGAAAACACAATTATTCCCTTTTTTTTTTTGTTTAATAATAATAATAATAATAATTTTATTAAGCCTACTAAATATAAACATAAAACCCTCGTAAAATAATTAATCACAAATATAATCAAAGCAGCAACAACAACAAACAACAATACCCTCACCGATCGTTCCTCTTCAATCAAAACAAGGTCAGTATTTTTTTTTTGTTTTTTGTTTTTTTTGTTTTTGTTTCAAAATTCAGTTATTTTCTTCGTCATTTACGATTTGATTTTGCGTTTAATTTATTATCTTTCTTTGGATTAATATTTACTGCACACAAGTTTAAATTTTGCTTGTTTACTCCTTGTTGATTATTTATTTATTTAATAATTCAGTTTGTGTTTCTGTTTGGTTGCTGAGAAACTACGGAAGAATAGTGTAAAGAAAGTTACGAATTTATTTATTTTTGAACTTAGTAAAACACTTATTTGAAGCTTGGTTTTTTTTTTTTTTAAATTTATTTTCAATATTCTGATCATTGAATCTGCTTTGACTGATCGCTTCAGTATTGTTTTTGTTCTTTGATTTATCTATTCTTGAGTTCTACATTGAAATCTTTCAAAATTTCTGTTTGTTTTGTAAAATGAGAAATTAAAGACCTTCACATTACTAAATGCACTTGCCTCATTGCTTGGTTGATTTGAATTTTTTTTTTTTATCATCTAAATCTCAATCACGTAGGATTAATATCAATTTCTTTCAAATGATTCATTTTGTTTCAATGTAATCATGTTGTTTGAATCTTGTTCATTATTTTTGATGCTATCTTCTTGGTTCCATCTTGTTTCTTATTTCAATCACTTTTGTTTTGCAGCAGGTTTGGAAACATAGGGATATCGGGTGTTATAACAGCAGTAATGAGGTTTAAGAAAGGAGATAAAGTGGAAGTTATAAACCAAAAGAAGGTGCCCTCGGGCTCCTGGCGTTGTGGGGAGATAATTTGTGCTAATGGCCACAACTACACTGTTAGGTACGATGGGGATGCAGCTTCTACTGACAACACGGTCTTGGAGAGAGTATCTAGGAAGGCCATCAGGCCTTGCCCTCCTTCACTGGATGTTTCTGAATATTGGGTTCCTGGGGACGTAGTTGAAGTGTTTAACAATCATTCTTGGAAAATGGCAACAATTTTGAAGATTCTGGGGAAAAATTACTTTCTGGTTAGGCTGCTGGGATCTACTTTGGAATTCAAAGTCAGCAAATTTGACATTCGGGTGAGACAATCTTGGCAAGACAACAAATGGGTTGTAGTTGGAGAGGTATTTTACGTCTAACTAATTTATTGTATTAAGCTATCTATTTATTTTATTTTTTGCAATTCAAATGTTCTACTGATTTTCATTTTATTTCGTTTTAACTTCCATGTTCTGCTAGGTTACATTTGATGTCATCGGTAATGGATTAAATTTTTTGTCTTTCGTATAGTGAACTTGAAGTTGACTACCTAGTTGGATTTGAAATTGGCAATTTATCTAGGGATTGTAGAGATATGGATCATCTTGTAATTTTCAACTGCTATACATGTGCTACAGATGATTAAATGATATGTATTCCTCTATATTAAAATAATTGATAAAAATTTTAATTTATTTTGGTTCTGTATTCAGGGTTCTGGCAGTCGTGAGGTTGGGAACTACTATAAAAATTTAACTTTGAAGTACTGTCAAAATTCAAGTGTCCAAACTAAGAAGTCGAACACAAGGATTAATTTTCACATAAAAGATGAAAGCTTTCCTCCTAAGAACAAAGTGAATATCCAGGTATCCCATTTATCTTCATCTAGAACTCTGAAAAGAGGGTCTCCTTATCATTATTCTGAGGTCGAAGGAACTGGAGCTGTGGAGAAATTTAGAGCACTTGACAAAGATGGCAGGCTGCACCGGGTGATTGCTGCAAACCAATACTTCTTACCGGAGCAAGTGGATGCTGTTGCTTTTCCAAGAGAAATGCTGGGTAACGATGGAATGACTGGATTTTCTGACGCTGAAGCAGAGAGGCGAAGATCAACTAGAGCTGTTGGATGTTCATTAGCATTGTACTCAGGTTCAAATGATGCTCATAGTGTTGCATGCTCTGTTGGTAGTTGTAGTGTCAGTAGTAATAAGTCCTATAAGTTGCCTCAGCATGTTTCTGCATCTTCTATGGCTATGGAAGATAGTGATGGTAATCTTAGTGATGCTGAATCTTTTTGTCAGTTGGGATATGAGGAAGGAAATTGTCACCATCCAACAAAAGAGGATTTGGCGACTGAAATCCATATGTTAGAATTGCATGCCTACCGTTGCACTATGGAGGCATTGCATGCATCAGGTCCGTTAAGTTGGGAACAAGAAGCATTGGTTACAAATCTTCGTCTTTCTCTCCATATATCAAATGATGAACATTTAATGGAGTTAAGAAGCTTAGTTTCTGCTGATAATAGCATTCCAGTTAGATGACAAGAAAATCTGGATTTTAATTTCTTTTCAAATTATTCTTTCCTAGTTGTAGGATCTGATAAAAATCTCCTCTGATGGCCCCCTTCATTGTGAGAAGCAGGATAAAAGAAAAATATAGTTTCAATCCTTGGTTTTTTGTTTTACACATATAGTGGTCTAGTTTGAAATTAATGTAACATAAACGTTGCAATTAATATTACTAAGCTCATCCATGTGTTAATGTTACATAAACGTTGCAATTAATATTACTATTTACTAAGCTCATCCATGTGCATCTAATATGTTCTCTCTCACTCTCTTTCTATCTCTCTATCTCTCCCTCCCTCCCTCACTCCCTCCCACCCTCCTTCCCTTTTTCTTTAAATTTTTATTTTTTTTTTGCCTTGGGTTTTTATTAGTAAATGCACTTCAGATACATAGATGTATACTCTATCGTGTGATTCTTCTGTGAATAATTGATCCCCTTATTAAAGCCAGTGGACATTATGCTTATGATTCTCCCTCTCTCATTTGAATTTGCTTATCATTTGCATCTTTCCTATATTTGATCCCTATAACCAGGGTTCATTATATTGGAATTAATAAGGAAGGAAGCTGTTACATGCTTTTTCATGGATATGAAAGTTCTATCATCTATGGGACTTATACTTTGATTATTGATATTCTTTGTACCACTTGGTACTATAATTGTTTTCATAAGAGGAAATTATTGATGCTTCCCCTGCATTTTCCAGGGCCCAAGTTGGAGGCTTGCACACCTCGCTTCCCAATGTCAGCTGATGAGTGGGGTTCTAATACCTTTTCTCTTGTTCAAAAATGGGGAACTTTTATAGGATAGTTTATGATGAGTCACTGAATTCATGTGGTGGCTGGATTCTTACATTTGCGGAGACCTGTTAGCCTTAGATATCTGTGTTGCTGAATGACTTAAGACCAGCATATTGTGGCTGCGCAGGATAACCTGATATGCGGATGCTTGAAAGGTTTTATTTCAGACCTTCACTGCAGATCATCTTGCAAGACATCCCTTTGCTTGATTTTTTTTTTTTAAGTTTTTATATTGTTCTTCATAGATTTGATGCTTTTTGTTTCATACTGTGAAGTTTGAGAACATTGAAGCTTTGATGATATGGACGGAAATTTTGGAAGTACTAGAGAGAGGCATGTATTTATGAAATTAGGGCACTATTGTATATACTAAAGTTAGTTTTGATGCGTGCACTCTTTGGATGGTTGTGAATGTGGGTAAGCTGCTCCCCTCCTCTTGTTAAGTGTTTATATATGCTGAAACTGGGTCAACATGGTTCACCTGTGATTTTATTCTTACGAGGTTTTAGGATACAATGCTGAGCCATGTGAGCAGGCTCATCGAGGCCGAGGCGAGAGGCACCTGAGGCGTTCGACCACGCGCCTCTAGGGCGAGGTGGCTCAGTGAGGAAACATGAGGCGCTCCTGGTAGGTAAATAAGGATGGGAAATGAAATTAGACATATATTTGGGTTTGCTTATGGCCAGGCCTGGTCTATAATAAAGCTCGCGAGTCCATACGTAAGTGTATACGAAGTCTTTCATGCAATCCACTAAACAACCTAGAGGTGAAGTAATATAAACCGGACAAATAGACATCATTAAACACTAACTAAATTAAATAAGATAATAAAAATAATTATAAAATAACAATATAATAAGATTATATTTTACAAAATTTAATAAATTAAATTATTCAATTATTTTGGTTCGTTTCGGTTTTATGAATTAAAAAATTATTCTAGTCGAACAATTATTTTAGAAAATAAAATAATTATCACTTCGGTTCTTTTTTTTCTATTTGGTTCGATTTTTCAATTTCAGTTACTTTTTTTGTCCACTCCTACTTAAAATTAAGTGGGAATGGAAATTAAAAAAAAAAAGATCCTAAGAAAAAATTGTATTCGAGAATGAGATTGTGATTCCCAATACTCCTTGGAATGACAATCTCATTCCCAAGTGTGATATATTACCTTTATGGGCATTGCTAACATATCCCCGGGTATCAAATACCCAGGGGTAGTCAGCATAATAAAAAAAACAAGAGAATAACTAGTTGCAACCAGTTATTCAAAAAAAATTATAAAAATTATTTTTTATTAAATAAATTATAAAATATTGATAAAAATAAAATAAAATAAAAAATTTATTACATGTTTTTGCTAAAAATTTTAAGTCTAATGGTTGTAGGTTGCATTTTCATTGTTAAAGGTTTCATATTAGAAATATTGCATATTTATTGGTGAAATTTGCAAGTCTAATAGTAAAAGTTACATATTCAATGGTCATAGTTACATGTGCGATTTTCGAGGCAGATGCAATTGCATCTTATTGCTAAAATTTCAAATCCAATGGTTTCATATTGCATGTTCATTGTTAAAGGTTTCATATTAGAAATATTGCATATTTATTGGTAAAAGTTGCAAGTCTAATGGTAGAAGTTGCATATTCAATGGTCAAAGTTACATGTGCGATTTTCGAGGCAGATGCAATTGCATGTTTTTGCTAAAATTTCAAGTCCAATGGTTTCATGTTGCATGTTCATTGTTAAAGGTTTCATATTAGAAATATTACATATTTATTGGTGAAAGGTGCAGTCTAATGGTAAAAGTTGCATATTCAATGGTCATAGTTACATGTGCGGTTTTCAAGACAGATGCAATTGCATGTTATTGCTAAAATTTCAAGTCCAATGGTTTCATGTTGCATGTTCATTGTTAAAGGTTTCATATTAGAAATATTGCATATTTATTGGTGAAAGTGGCAAGTCTAATGGTAGAAGTTGCATATTCAATGGTCATAGTTACATGTGCGATTTTCGAGATTGATGCAATTGCATGGTATTGCTAGAATTTCAAGTCCAATGGTTTCATGTTGCATGTTCATTGTTAAAGGTTTCATATTAGAAATATTGCATATTTATTGGTAAAAGTTGCAAGTCTAATGATAGAAGTTGCATATTCAATGGTCATAGTTACATGTGCAGTTTTCGAGGCAGATGCAATTGTATATTATTGCTAAAATTTCAAGTCTAATGATTTCATGTTGCATGTTTATTATTAAAGGTTTCATATTATAAATATTGCATATTTATTGGTGAAACATGCAAATCTAATGGTAGAAGTTGCATATTCAATGGTCATAATTACATGTGCGATTTTCGAGACAGATGCAATTATATGTTATTGCTCAAATTTCAAGTCCAATGATTTGATGTTACATGTTCATTGTTAAAGGTTTCATATTAGAAATTTTGCATATTTATTAGTAAAAGTTGCAAGTCTAATGGTAGAAGTTGCATATTCAATGGTAATAGTTACATGTGCGGTTTTCGAGGCCGATGCAATTGCATGTTATTGCGAAAATTTCAAGTTCAATGGTTTCATGTTGCATGTTCATTGTTAAATGTTTCATATTAGAAATATTCCATATTTATTGGTAAAAGTTGCAAGTCTAATGGTAGAAGTTGCATATTAAATGACCATAGTTACATGTGCGGTTTTCGAGGCAGATGCAATTGCATGTTATTACTAAAATTTCAAGTCCAATGGTTTCATGTTGCATGTTCATTGTTAAAAGTTTCATATTAAAAATATTGTATATTTATTGGAAAATGTTGCAAGTCTACTGGTAGAAGTTGCATATTCAATGGCCATAATTACATGTGCGGTTTTCGAGGCAAATGCAATTGCATGTTATTGCTAACATTACAAGTCTAATGGTTTCATGTTGCATGTTCATTGTTAAAGGTTTCATATTAGAAATATTGAATATTTATTGGTGAAAGTTGCAAGTCTAATGGTAGAAGTTGCATATTCAATGGTCATAGTTACATGTGCGGTTTTTTAGGCAGATGCAATTGCATGTTATTGCTAAAATTACAAGTCCAATGGTTTCATGTTGCATGTTCATTTTTAATGTTCCATATTAAAAATATTACATATTTATTAGTGAAAATTTTAAGTCAAATGGTATAAGTTGCATATTCAATGGTCATAGTTACATGTGCGGTTTTCGAGGCAGATGCAATTGCATGTTATTGCTAAAATTTTAAGTCCAATGGTTTCATGTTGCATGTTCATTGTTAAAGGTTTCATATTAGAAATATTCCATAGTTATTGGTAAATGTTGCAAGTCTAATGGTAGAAGTTGCATATTCAATGGTCATAATTACATGTGCGGTTTTCGAGGCAGATGCAATTGCATGTTATTGCTAAAATTTCAAGTTCAATTGTTTCATGTTGCATGTTCATTGTTAAAAATTTCATATTAGAAATATTCCATATTTATTGGTAAAAGTTGCAAGTCTAATGGTTGAAGTTGCATATTCAATGGCCATAGTTACATGTGCGGTTTTCGAGGCAGATGCAATTGTATGTTATTGCTAAAATTTCAAGTCCAATGGTTTCATGTTGCATGTTCATTGTTAAAGGTTTCATATTAGAAATATTGAATATTTATTGGTGAAAGTTGCAAGTCTAATGGTAGAAGTTGCATATTCAATGGTCATAGTTACATGTGCGGTTTTTGAGGCAGATGCAATAGCATGTTTTTGCCAAAATTGCAAGTCCAATGGTTTAATGTTGCATGTTCATTGTTAAAGGTTTCATATTAAAAATATTGCATATTTATTGGTGAAAATTTTAAGTCTAATGGTAGAAGTTGCATATTCAATGGTCATAGTTACATGTGCGGTTTTCGAGGCAGATGCAATTGCATGTTATTGCTAAAATTTTAAGTCCAATGGTTTCATGTTGCATGTTCATTGTTAAAGGTTTCATATTAGAAATATTCCATAGTTATTGGTAAAGGTTGCAAGTCTAATGGTAGAAGTTGCATATTCAATGGTCATAATTACATGTGCGGTTTTCGAGGCAGATGCAATGTCATGTTATTGCTAAAATTTCAAGTTCAATAGTTTCATGTTGCATGTTCATTGTTAAAGGTTTCATATTAGAAATATTTCATATTTATTGGTAAAAGTTGCAAGTCTAATGGTTGAAGTTGCATATTCAATGGCCATAGTTACATGTGCGGTTTTCGAGGCAGATGCAATTGTATGTTATTGCTAAAATTTCAAGTCCAATGGTTTCATGTTGGATGTTCATAATTAAATTTTTCATATTAAAAATATTGTATATTTTTTGGTTGAAGTTGCAAGTCTAATGGTAGAAGTTGCATATTCAATGGCCATAATTACATGTGCGGTTTTCAAGGGAAATGCAATTGCATGTTATTGCTAAAATTGCAAGTCTAATGGTTTCATGTTGCATGTTCATTGTTAAAAGTTTCATATTAGAAATATTGCATATTTATTGATAAAATTTGCAAGTCTAATGGTACAACTTACATATTCAATGGCCATAATTACATGTGTGATTTTCGAGGCAGATGCAATTGCATATTTTTGCTAAAATTTCAAGTCCAATGGTTTCATGTTGCATGTTTATTGTTAAAGGTTTCATATTAGAAATATTGCATATTTATTGGTTAAAGTTGCAAGTCTAATGGTAGAAGTTGCATATTCAATGACCATAGTTACATGTGCGGTTTTCGAGGCAGATGGAATTGCATGTTATTGCTAAAATTTCAAGTTCAATGGTTTCATGTTGCATAGTAATTGTTAAAGGTTTCATATTAGAAATATTGCATATTTATTGGTAAAAGTTGCAAGTCTAATGGTAGAAGTGCATATTTAATGGTCATAACATGTGCGGTTTTCGAGGCAGATGCAAATACATGTTATTGCTAAAATTTCAAGTCCAATGGTTTCATGTTGCATGTTCATTATTAAAGGTTTCATATTAGAAATCTTGAATATTTATTTGTGAAAGTTGCAAGTCTAATGGTAGAAATTGCATATTCAATGGCCATAGTTACATGTGATGTTTTTGAGGCAGATGCAATTGCATGTTATGGCTAAAATTGAAAGTCCAATGGTTTCATGTTGCATGTTCATTGTTAAGGGTTTCATATTAGAAATATTGCATATTTATTGGTAAAAGTTGCAAGTATAATGGTAGAAGTTGCATATTCAATGGTAATAGTTACATGTGCGGTTTTCGAGGCCGATACAATTGCAAGTTATTGCGAAAATTTCAAGTTCAATGGTTACATGTAGCATGTTCATTGTTAAAGGTTTCATATTAGAAATATTCCATATTTATTGGTAAAAGTTGCAAGTATAATGGTAGAAGTTGCATATTCAATGGCCATAGTTACATGTGCGGTTTTCGAGGCAGATGCAATTGCATGTTATTGCTAAAATTTCAAGTCCAATGGTTTCATGTTGCATGTTCATTGTTAAAAGTTTCATATTAAAAATATTGTATATTTATTGGTAAAAGTTGCAAGTCTACTGGTAGAAGTTGCATATTCAATGGCCATAATTACATGTGCGGTTTTCGAGGCAAATGCAATTGCATGTTATTGTTAAAATTACAAGTCTAATGGTTTCATGTTGCATGTTCATTGTTAAAGGTTTCATATTAGAAATATTGCATATTTATTGGTAAAAGTTGCAAGTATAATGGTAGAAGTTGCATATTCAATGGTCATAGTTACATGTGCGGTTTTCGAGGCCGATGCAATTGCATGTTATTGCGAAAATTTCAAGTTTATTGGTTTCATGTTGCATGTTCATTGTTAAAGGTTTCATATTAGAAATATTCTATATTTATTGGTAAAAGTTGCAAGTCTAATGGTAGAAGTTGCATATTCAATGGCAATAGTTACATGTGCGATTTTCGAGGCAGATGCAATTGCATGTTATTGCTAAAATTTCAAGTCCAATGGTTTCATGTTGCATGTTCATTGTTAAAAGTTTCATATTAAAAATATTGTATATTTATTGGTAAAAGTTGCAAGTCTACTGGTAGAAGTTGCATATTCAATGGCCATAATTACATGTGCGGTTTTTGTGGCAAATGCAATTGCATGTTATTGCTATAATTACAAGTCTAATGGTTTCATGTTGCATGTTCATTGTTAAAGGTTTCATATTAGAAATATTGCATATTTATTGGTAAAATTTGCAATTCTATTGGTATAAGTTGCATATTTAATGGCCATAGTTACATGTGCGGTTTTCGAGATAGATGCAATTGCATGTCATTGCTAAAATTTCAAGTCCAATGATTTCATGTTGCATGTTTATTGTTAAAGGTTTCATATTAGAAATATTGCATATTTATTGGTGAAAGTTGCAAGTCTAATGGTAGAAGTTGCATATTCAATTATCATAGTTACATGTGCGGTTTTCGAGGTAGATTCAATTGCATGTTATTGTTAAAAATTTCAAGTCTAATGGTTGGCGTTGCAAGCATAATGGTAAATGTTTCATATTATAAAATATTTCATGTTTATTATATGAAGTTGCATGTCTAATGATATTTATTGCATATTCAATTGTCATATTTATGTGTCCGGTTTCGAGGCAGATGCAATTTCATGTTATTGTTAAAATTTTCAAGTCTAATGAGCATGAAGTAGAATTCATATCTCAAACCGAAAAATTACTCTTTTAATATATATCTAAAATAGTAAATTTGGTTATAATTCATAGTCTTTCGGATAATTACTAAAGTTAATGAGCATGAAGTACAATTTTTAAATTTTTTCATAATTATTTTTTATTTAATATGAAAGCTAATGAGCATGAAAATGACTTTTTATTAATTACATAAGATGAGAATTTTTTAATTATAGTCTTTCGGATAATTACTTAAGTTAATGAAGATATGTTAATGTTGATATCTACTTATAATTTTCATTAATTACATATGTTAATGTTGATATCCGCAACTGACTGAAATAACCGAAAAATTGAAAAAAAAAAAAAGAAATATGATAAATTTTGAAAAATTAATCAATTATTTACTTATTTATTTATCTAAAGTATTAAATTTGGTTATAATTAATAGTCTTTCAGATAATTACTAAAGTTAATGAGCATGAAGTAGAATTCTCTTAATGTTATTGTTGGAAGTTAATGAGCATGAAGAGAGATTTCTTACATGTTCAATTCACCAAAAATATTTAGCTCATTCATGTTCAATCTGTTATCCATAGATGAATTTGAAAGACAATGGGCTGATTTATTACATTAAGGTATGCATTTTCTCTAATGTATCAATATTTTGGATGCAATCAATATGTAATCAATATGAAACAATCAAGAATATTTTATACGGCATACGACATAAAGAGAATGCATTCATAATTTCAGTAAATGCTTTCCAAATTTTCAACTACATTTCACAGTTTTTGAGTCTACAGAATGCATCCACTATTATAAGTACATGCATTGAAAATTATCAGCTACATTAGAGAGTTTTTTAGTCTACAAAAAATGCATTCACTATTTTCAGTAAATGCATTCAAAATTTTCAGCTACATTACAAAGTTTTTTTGTGTACAGAAAATGCAACATACAACTAACACAAATGTCAATCTTTTCTTAGTAAACGACCTTTCTTTTTAGTGTGCTTTGTCATTCTAGCTGTCAATTTTGGAGGTTTCACTCTTGGTGTTTGCAATGAATTCAGTTGTTGTTGTGTGTTATATTCTCTCATCTCTAACTGTAAGACCTCATCACGTTTGTCATTCAACGGAGAGTCAATAAGTTGCAACGCAATTGTAACTCCTGTCCCTTTTTGATAGCTCCATATGATGTTGGACATCAAAATTCAGACTCTGCTGACAGAGGCAAACATTGACCAACATCAAAACATCAGTATGAGATATACCAAAGTAATTGATTAATTCATAAACGGTCAAGTATAATGTTAGAATGTCTCCCTGACCCCCTTTTTGATAATACCATATGATGTTGGCACAGCTCTCTTCAAAATTACATACAGAAGCCCAATGAAGAAATAACATTATAATTATAGCAAAAGCATGGTGCAACGAAGTCGGTATTCATAGACTCTCCTCAAGTAAGAAGGGGTAACTAGAGTCCAAATATACAATTACAACCTAACAGTATGAACTAAATTCAAAGAAACAATTTTATACATGAAAATCAAGAATAATATTTCTAGAACAATACTTTTATTCATAACTGAAATTTTCACTCACAGCATAATGGAATGCCTGCACATTCATGGCTTGATCTGTTGAGATTGCAAAACCAAACCCACCAAACTTCCAAACTCCGTTGGAGGTGATTAAGATATTCTGCAAAAGATAAAACTTTATCATAAGACATGCATACCCAGTATCTCTAGGAACTCCAATTACAGGAATCAATACTGTAGCCTCTTGATCTCTACTCTCTAGACTATAAGCAGAGTGAAACTCCATTAGCACCCACCCAGCAAACAGATCATTCAGAAAAAGAAATCAAAAAGGAAAAAAACAAAAAAACAAAGAAGTTTACATAAAAAAAAAATCATCTTGCAGATAATTTAAACATCTCCCTACCTTTCAAAAAAAAAAAAAAACATCTCCCTGGACTGGATGAATGTAGAAATTTGAAAAATTTCATATACGTATTAATTTTCAATATGTAAGATTCAGCTTTAACACCTAGAAATGGCTAACAAAATTAACCTATTAGCCCCATTAAAAAATGGCAGAAGGAATTGAAACTCCTTCGAGGATAATAGGAAAATCTCATCCTTAAAATTGTCACAGATTTTGAAAAGAACTCCAGAATCATGACTCCCATCCTCAACACTAGCAATATTCCTACCACAATTACTCTCGACACCACCATAACAACCACTGTTATGGTCATTGTTAGTATCATCAACATCAAAACTGCCATTACTACCACACCTACATCACTACAATCAAAGCTGTCATTGCTACCACCTGCCATAGCTTATTAATCCAGTCATAATCAAGACCCATTACAATCACCATTTCGGTATTTCCCCTCATTATAATTGTTGGTTTACAGGAAACAAAATATAAAGTGAATTAACAACATAAAATGCAAATAAAAGACAGTATGACATTTATACCCAACACCACAAGATAGTTTATAATTGTATAATTTAAGGCCAAATGTCAAAAAAAAAAACATAAGGTAAATAACCTCAGGTGATATAGCCCGATGAATGAGACGCACATTGCTATGAAGAAATTCCAACGACTCTGTAATTTGTGATATACCATGTTTCATCTCCAACAAACTCATTTCCTGCAAATCAAACACTTTTAAAAAAAAACTCTTAAATAATTAGAACAAAAAAATCAGCACACAAATAAAAAATAAACATGTACCAATTCCTTAAGCTCCTTAGGCACTTTCGAAACATTTTCAAAATTCCCCAACACATTGGCGACCGATGCAAATAGCAGCTCTGTCACCATCACCATCGCATTCTTATTCTCGTCCATTGCCAGAACCACGTGTACATACAATCCCCGGATGCCGCAACCTCACCAACCTCTCTGCGTCCGCACGCACCAGATCCAAAAATGCGTCCTTCGCAGCCTTCGTCAACCCCGCACGTGCCCTCACCTCCGACAAGGCTCGCTTGTCCATCACCCACAGGCACACCATCGGGTACTGCTGCTGTCGTGTGGCGTCACGCGCCCTCGCAAAGTACAATTTCCACGAGAGCCCCGGCCCAACCGAGCCGATCTGGTCAAGAAGCTCGTAATCCTGTAACGACTTCGGCCCGGTGACCTCCTGTACGGTTGTTTCAATGGTCTTTCCGATCACTGTAACTTTTTGGATAGGGCTTGTGTTAGGGTTTTTATATTGAGAGATATTTTGATTAAAAAATCAAAATT
Source organism: Zanthoxylum bungeanum (assembly GCA_019454045.1). Lineage (NCBI taxonomy): Eukaryota > Viridiplantae > Streptophyta > Magnoliopsida > Sapindales > Rutaceae > Zanthoxylum > Zanthoxylum bungeanum. Next base: position 81,733 of record SKCR01010107.1, read on the forward strand.
AAGCTTGAAATTAAAACAGAAAAATTAAATCGAAAAGAAAATTGAGAATCAAATTAGAGAAGAAACTGCTTTTTGTTCTTTCTAGCAGAAGAAATGATGAGTGAAAGAGAAATTAGGTCAAATAAAAAAAGGGAGAAGTGAAACCGGATTTACCGGTTACTTTTTATTTTATAACATTTTTTTAAATTTAACTGTTGGATTCACTCAAAGTGAATCCAACGGCCAACATGCCCATGGGTATGTGATACCCAGGGGTATTATAGACATGCTCTACCTGTTGGGGTCAAATCAGGGTGGCGCAGCGGAAGAAGCACTGTTCGGGTGAAATCGTAGTTTAAAATTTTTAAACTTACGAATAAATTATTCAATATCAAATATTAATAATTCATTCATATTTCACCTAAACATATTTATTCGATATAAAATAACGATATAAATAATATAGAAACACCGCGAAACTTTTACGAAAATGTTTTTCCGCAAAATAGCATAAAACGAGTTTTCGGCCGAACCGACCAACCAATGCTTATTGGGACTGCCCAGTTCAGCCCCTAAAATATTTGGACAATATATAGGCTGCCCGAACAGTGACCAGTTCGCTGTTTGGACTGCCGTTATCCGGTAACGACGTTTTTCATCATTTTCGAGTATTTTCACTCCGAAATAATTTCCGATATATATTTTTCTTTGGAAATTAAAATAAACTAATTTATTATAATTACTCAATAAATAAAAATTGAATTTTTATCAGAAAAATCAAATTTATCATTAATTACAATAAGACCCCAAAGTTTTGTAATTTAATCATTTTAGTTTTAAATATGTCAATTACATATTTAATTGATTCCAAATCAATCCCAAAATAATTTTTACAATTTTACAAAAAAACCAGAAATTTTTTCAGATTTGCACAAACTGCCCAGTAATTTTCCAGAATTACGAAACAGCCCCTGAACTTTTCATTAATTGTAATTTGGCCCAATTTGTTCAAAACACATCAAGATCAAATCCAATCAATCCCAAATTTGACACACATCAAATATACATCAAATTATATCATATATATGAAAAGCCCCAAAATTTGAGTGGGTTAAGAACCCTAATTTCATAAATTACTCAAATTGGGCAATTTACATTAAATTGATAAAATTCAACACTTTAATCATTCAATTACCACACCAATCAAGTCTCACCATCATGAAATTAATCAAGAACAATTCTAGGTTAATTATGAATGGCTAATCAACTCTAGAATGGCAACTTTAATTTCTAATTAATTTATTTAAGCTTAATTACACTAATAAGCTCATAAATTAATCATACATGCATAACATCCTCAAACAAGCTTCCAACAAATTTAATTACAAACTTAAAGAGTAGAGAAACAAACTTAACAACACAATTTGAAGTTAAGAATAATAGAAACATTTTCTATGTAGAAGAAAGTGTAAGAAACTTACAAAAATTCCAAAATTTTGGCTTTGTTCTTGCTTTATTTCTTCAATTTTCTCTCAACTCTCTTTGTAATTATTTTGTTGAAGTTGTCTTAGTATGAAAAATGAATCAAAACAATTTTGATGTACAAATTTCACTAATTTCGAAATTATTGAAAACAAAAATAAATAACAATTATTTTTTTTTTGTTCAAAAATCATTGGCACACATTTTGCAAAATTAAAGTTAACACTTATCTTTAATAAAGCAAACAAAATGTGTTCCAATGGTTCATGCCATTTCCAAGCTTAATCATTAAAAAAGATATTTACTTTATTAATTAATTTAATTATTTAACAATTAAATAATTAAATAATTAAATATAAATATCTTAAATATATGTATTATATTTACTTTAAATATCTCAAATACATATATTAATGATATATTTCAAATATCACAAATTGATATTTTATTAATGTGTATTTAATAAAATCAAGTATTAAATACAAATACACATTAATTCGGAAATGACCGTTAGGTCCCGATCGCATGTATTTTTCGTTTAACCATTAAACGAGTTATAAATAATCAGTATTATTCATAACAGTTGCCCTAGTGCTCTACGAGTATATTTCATTAGTGAGACTCTCTAGATTCAGGCATATCCGTCACGAAATCCAATTTCGTGTCCATAATTCACCCACCCGTAAATTATGACGACCACGGATAAACTCACTGAATCATACAGGTCGAGGTCACTGCATACGTATAATCCCTCTGTCACAGGTATCCTGATTATTCCAGAGATATAGATATAAACGTCAAATCTCTATAGGAATAATCTCGTCGACGCATCAATTAGCAATCGTTAAATAACATTCGGAACTCACTTCCGAAGTATACTATGGCCATAGATTTAACAGATTGCTAATCAAAATGGACTACCTATGCTCTGTACACAGAACTGACGGATCTTTTCTTGATACACACATGATATCATGAGCATGAGTCCACACCCAACGAACAGGCGGAGGTCTGATCTAAATAGATCGGTGACGTGACTGCCATCTAAGTGTGGAGGATAACTCATATATCCACAGTGGTATCTCAAGTCAAAGAATCACTATGCTACTCAACCCGAGAAGATTCCTATTGACGTTGGTGTACCATCTATTAGGAAATCTTCGGTGAGTCGTTCAGTGTATATCAAATAAACACCTACACGTCTATACGAGTCTCCCAAGACTCATGGTTCATTGGGATAAACCATCGGACCAAGTCCGATATACGACATGTACTGGTCTCAACGGATTTTACTAACCGACCCGTGTCAGTAAATCTTGACCAGGAACTTAATTTAAGGATATACAACTTATAGTGACACTTCCCAATGTCAATTACAAACTATGTTGTAACTGCGCACTACGTTGTAAATCCTAGGGTCTTTGTCTAATATATATACATATCACTAAACTAGATTTAGTTTCAATCTAATCAATCTAATCGAAATTAGATCGAATACGTATATAAAAGACAAGAGGTGCTTCCATTAAATTAGTAATATTATGGAAAAAGGTATTGCTCGTATTCATGAATCGAACATAAATACGATCGGGATTGGCGCTCAGAGCACCAACCCCAACAATTTCTCCCACTTGCTCTAGTGCCAATCCATGGTATCATATACACATCCCAATGTGTATCACATACTCATGGCCCTCAAGAACTCACCTTGCGTTCAAGAGGTAGGTAACAACAAGTAAGCCCGCTATGAGATATTGAGTTTGTCCAACAAACACAATCATTTTCCTTAGCAAGCATCATTCATATTTTTGTAGAAACTAAGTTCTACATAAATATGACTCAGATGCCATATCAACATTGTGCTTCAACTACTAAATTGTCTAAGTATTTATGGATGAAATCCAAAATACTTTGTAGACAACCGCAAACACAATACTAATATCAAACTTCTAATATTCGAGGTCACTATGCAACTTCATAAGTCAATACTTCATAAGTTACAACTAACTCCACTCTTGTAGTGGAATCATCTGTGACACTCCCACTGCATCTTTTCTGACTCTTTATGACGTAGACTGTCCAACGTCATAATTAGACTCAAAACTAATCTAACTCTAATGGTTGCGAATTTATTCTCCATTAATTAGAAACTCGTTCTTAATATCTCAAAGATAATAAAGAACATGTTTCAAGACTCATCTTATGGTCTAGAGGATATCAAAATAACTCGTAACAATTACGATTAAATTGATATCTCCAATCGCACTCAATATAGTATTCATTATGCCATCATTCTATGATGCATAAGATTGATTAGACATTCTAATCAATATCTCTTTCGAAAAAGGAATCATCCTTTACGAAAGATGAATATTATATATAAGACACACACTAACTGTCAAACAGTTATACTAACTGTCATACAGATAGTCTTGTTGCGTCCAAGAGCATCTCACAAGTCTCTTAGTTTCATATCTTATATAAAACTTTATATCAAATATAATAGAGACTACTCACACTGCTTTAAATGAGAAAATAAGACTGAGGTAAATCTTTTTACCTCAGAAACATCTCATTATTACATTAATAATGACAATGTCATTATGATGTAAAATACTAGAAAGAAATTTGTACGCTCCCACTAACCCTTCAATCCCATATGTATTCTCTATGCTTTGATAAAATCAGACAATCTGACTGATATCAAAATTAGAAACACAAATTTCCAGAAAGCTGATCCGAGTCTACAATAGACTCTATAAGCTAATATATTAAATTGTAATCTTAGCATAATACAAACTCCAGGGCCATTCCAAATGAATTCTTCAAACTAAGAACTCACAATGGATCTCTTATCTGAAGAAACCATTCAGAAACGCCACTTTGTATTCTTTAGCTAAAATATACAATTTAATATCATTATTAACCATGAGATCCTAAATTGTTCAATCAGTGCGACTAGAGACAAGTTTCCTCGGAATCTACAATAGATTGCTGAGTATAACTTTTCTCATTGTCATACTATAAAGGTCAAACCTTTAATAAGCTCACTGTGCTTTTGCTACATAAACCATTTGTACATTTTATGAACGATTCATAATAAAAGCTCAATCAAGTTCCAAACTTGATCGTAGTAAGCTATGAACAATCTTAGATCTATGATCTAATGCTAAATTTCGGAATCGATATCAAATCATTTCCACTATAAGTTATAGGATAATTTTCTTCGATAAGAAACAAAATCATTAAGTATCAAATACTTTGCTAATGATTCTGACATCCTATAGCACTTATATGGAAGTAATAAAAGGGTATTTTCATCTTATTAATTATGTAGTTCCATTTACAGTTTATCATCGTATATGACTTCAATAAGTCAAGTCTTTTCTACAATAGTCAACATCCAATGTTACACACTAAGTAATAAACAATTTTATTACTCGAGATCGTAGAAAAGATATTCTATCAAATAGAATACAATATTCTATTAAATAAAATAAATGATAAACTTCTACTCGTACCTCCGAGGTGCAAGTAATATCAATTATACAACCATTATTCAAAATAGATTCAAATCTCAAACATTTCAAGATTCGAATTTTCTACTTATACATATCATATACGTAACTGTAGAAACTAATGGAACATTAATTAAAATGATGAATTAGTGTTACTGGAGCATAACCCCAAGAGTATTGAAACTAATTCGGTAACATTCAATATCAAACGAATCAAATCATATAAGATCTGATTTCTTCCATTAACCAATTCCATCAATATGGAATCGTGGAAGAATTATATTGAGTAAGAATCATATTCTTTGAATAACCTTAGAACAAATTGCCATAAATTCATATGTTTGATCGTATCAAACATCTTTGAACAATTCAAAGACACATAATGAATTTTAAAGATACAATTTTCAACACTTCAGATCGAATATCTTTGAACAAGTCAAAATATATATCCGCGTTTCATCAGAAACACGTAACTAACACGACTAAGTCATGACAGTTCATTGACTAAGTTTGAAGTAAAGAAAACTACCTTAAGCAATTTACAATTCATTAAATTACATACATCCAATGTATTAGTTTAATAAATTTTGTGGTCCAATGACAGTCATTGGTTAAATGGGATTTAGTCACCTTCCCGAATACAATATTCGTTAAATGGATAAGGATATGTGGTGTGATCTCATATCAGACCATCCTTTACTATATGGAATAAGCATCAAATACTTAAGTGATAAAATCTCATAAAATAATGTTCTAAGTTATTTACTTAACCAAATACTTTTCTTAATTTTTATCTATTCGTAAATGACACTACTAGTCATTTTAAAATATGTAATAACTGTCTGCATAGAAAAAGTAACTATCAAATAGTCGCAAGTTCTGATATCAAATATCGAAATAATTATTCAACAATATTTAAATAACTAGACGGGAGATATGATATCCAATATCTACAGTTGTCGTATTATGAAAATCAATATTTTCTATACACAACTATACGCATCTTCTTTCTTTAGCTTTATTATTTACTTTCAAATTATTTACAACCTTTGCAAATAATCGAAAAACAAATAGTGTCTGACACTTGACCTCCGAATGTCACTAAAGCCATAGAACGTCATTATTAGATAAACAAATACCTAATGGGATTTTCTTAATGCCAGTGAAGAATCTCGAGACGTGAACCAATTCATGTCAATCTTTACTGCATAAGAAACTATTCTGTCTAGAAGGATTATATCAATATCTATTCTAATCTAGAACCTATTCTAGAAATCTGCAACCATAATTGAAGTCAGAAAACATATATATTATATGCATGCAGTGAATAAAAGTTTAATTCTATCAAACAAATAGAATAAGGAACAACATAAGCGACAATTTACATAATATTACACACCACATAAGTTAAGGATTTTTAACTTAGCAGTGCCTCCCACTACTTTACGTAATACCGTAATCCCCAACGGAAACGAGAATTCAATAATTAAATTGAATTCCATAATGGGAAGTGGACCCCATGAATATATTTCGACTCACAGCTTTGGCAAGTTCTCGTCTACGTATATTCATTAGGTAGACAACTCATTGTCAATCACACTCACTGTGACTCTTAGGTTCGGTCCTGATCGTTTCTCGTTATGACAACTTTGGCACGTTCACAAGGAGGCGTATCAAGGTTAAACTTTTCAATGACAAACTCAAGCTACCGATGTAGTCCTGACAGCTTTGGCACGTTCAAGATTTCCATTTTCACTTGAATTTGTCTCTTATCATATAAGTTCTATCGGCGCAAATGAACTACCTTCAACTATAACTGCACAGCTTTGGCACGTTACAGCCATAGCATCATGAAAACATTTACATCCGTATTGACAAGGCGGACGAAGAAACAAGTATTCCTAATACTCGTCACTTTCTTAAAACCTTATTTAAATCGAGGATTTTCCAACAAAAGATGATTTTACTTTATTTAATCAAATTAAATAAACACATGCATGTATAAATTAATGATTAAACTAAACATTGAATTTTAGAGGGCTATTCATATCGGGCGTCCAGGATCAGACTGCTCTGATACCATTTTTGTTGGGGTCAAATCAGGTGGCGCAGCGGAAGAAGCACTGTTCGGGTGAAATCGTAGTTTAAAATTTTTAAACTTACGAATAAATTATTCAATATCAAATATTAATAATTCATTCATATTTCACCTAAACATATTTATTCGATATCAAATAACGATATAAATAATATAGAAACCGCGAAACTTTTACGAAAACGTTTTTCCGCAAAATAGCATAAAACGCGTTTTCGGCCGAACCGACCAACCAATGCTCATGGGGACTGCCCAGGTCAGCCCCTAAAACATTTGGACAATACGTAGGCTGCCCGAACAGTGACCAGTTCGCTGTTTGGGCTGCCGTTATCCGGTAACGCCGTTTTTCATCATTTTCGCGTATTTTCACTCCGAAATAATTTCCGATAAATATTTTTCTTTGGCAATTAAAATAAACTAATTTATTCTAATTACTCAATAAATAAAAACTGAATTTTTATCAGAAAAATCAGATTTATCATTAATTACAATAAGACCCCAAAGTTTTGTAATTTAATCATTTTAGTTTTAAATATGTCAATTACATATTTAATTGATTCCAAATCAATCCCAAAATAATTTTTACAATTTTGCAAAAAAAACCAGAAACGTTTTCAGATTTGCACAAACTGGCCAGTAATTTTCCGGAATTACGAAACAGCCCCTGAACTTTTCATTAATTGCAATTTGGCCCAATTTGTTCAAAACACATCAAGATCAAATCCAATCAATCCCAAATTTGAAAAACATCAAATATACATCAAATTATATCATATATATGAAAAGCCCCAAAATTTGAATGGGTTAAGAACCCTAATTTCATAAATTACTCAAATTGGCAATTTACATTAAATTGACAAAATTCAACACTTTAATCATTCAATTACCACACAATCAAGTCTCACCATCATGAAATTAATCAAGAACAATTCTAGGTTAATGAATGGCTAATCAACTCTAGAATGGCAACTTTAATTTCTAATTAATTTATTTAAGCTTAATTACACTAATAAGCTCATAAATTAATCATACATGCATAACATCCTCAAACAAGCTTCCAACAAATTTAATTACAAACTTAAAGAGTAGAGAAACAAACTTAACAACACAATTTGAAGTTAAGAATAATAGAAACATTTTCTATGTAGAAGAAAGTGTAAGAAACTTACAAAAATTCTAAAATTTTGGCTTGTTTCTTCTTTCTTTCTTCAATTTTCTCTCAACTCTCTTTGTAATTATTTTGTTGAAGTTGTCTTAGTATGAAAAATGAATCAAAACAATTTTGATATCAAATTTCACTATTTCGAAATTATTGATAACAAAAATAAATAATAATATTTTTTTTTTGTTCAAAAATCATTGGCACACATTTTGCAAAATTAAAGTTAACACTTTATCTTTAATAAAGCAAACAAAATGTGTTCCAATGGTTTCATGCCATTTCCAAGCTTAATCATTAAAAAAGATATTTACTTTTTAATTAATTTAATTATTTAACAATTAAATAATTAAATAATTAAATATAAATATCTTAAATATATGTATTATATTTACTTTAAATATCTCAAATACATATATTAATGATATATGTCAAATATCACAAATTGATATTTTATTAATGTGTATTTAATAAAATCAAGTATTAAATACAAATACACATTAATTCGGAAATGACCGTTAGGTCCCGATCGCATTATGTTTTTTCGTTTAACCATTTCGTGTCCATAATTCACCCACCCGTAAATTATGACGACCACAGATAAACTCACTGAATCATACAGGTCGAGGTCACTGCATACGTATAATCCCTCCGTCACAGGTATCCTGATTATTCCAGAGATATAGATATAAACGTCAAATCTCTATAGGAATAATCTCGTCGACGTATCAATTAGTAATCTTTAAATAACATTCGGAACTCACTTCCGATGTATACTATGGCCATTGATTTAACAGATTGCTAATCACAAATGGACTATCTATGCTCTGTACACAGAACTGACGGATCCTTTCTTGATACACACAGGATATCATGAGCATGAGTCCACACCCAACGAACAGGCGGAGGTCTGATCTAAATAGATCGGTGACGTGACTGCCATCTAAGTGTGGAGGATAACTTATATATCCACAGTGGTATCTCAAGTCTAAGAATCACTATGCTACTCAACCCGAGAAGATTCTTTTTGACGTTGGTGTACCATCTATTAGGAAATCTTCGGTGAGTCGTTCAGTGTATATCAAATAAACACCTACACGTCTATACGAGTCTCCCAAGACTCATGGTTCATTGGGATAAACCATCGGACCAAGTCCGATATACGACATGTACTGGTCTCAACGGATTTTACTAACCGACATGTGTCAGTAAATCTTGACCAGGAACTTAATTTAAGGATATGAAACTTATAGTGACACTTCCCAATGTCAATTACAAACTATGTTGTAACTGCGCACTACGTTGTAAATCCTAGGGTCTTTGTCTAATATATATACATATCACTAAACTAGATTTAGTTTCAATCTAATCGAAATTAGATAGAATACGTATATAAAAGACAAGAGGTGCTTCCATTAAATTAGTAATATTATGGAAAAAGGTCGTATTCATGAATCGAACATAAATACGATCGGGATTGGCGCTCAGAGCACCAACCCCAACACTACCTTTATAAATTTTGAATTCTTTTTTTTTTTGGTCCAATTGAAAACACGTAAAATCCTTATTTTCTTTTAGAACTTCATCTTCTTAAACCAATGCCATTGTTAAAGCTCTCAAACTTTCTTCAGTTGTCTTCGTCTTCTCTCTCGACATCATTGCTGGCATCTTTGAGTATCAATACAAGTGAGATCTTATATATATATATATATATGACGGCTGTTTTTCATTTCAGAGGTAATTCGGGAAAATCACTCATCGAACAAACCTCTCTCAATTGTGAATTTGTTTGGTTTGTTTGGAACCAAATGTAAATTTAACAAGAAAATGAGAAAACACATAGACAAACCAGAGGATTTAACGTGGTTCGACGGAATGGATCCAACCTACGTCCATGGACACAAAAGGAATAAGCACTTCTATTACCACCTCGGGTCAACCGACATATTCTTCTCTCTCTGACATATGATTATTTTCTCTCTATTACAAGTTACAAGAGTGCTTAGAATAAAATTAACCAATCATTTACAATGAATCTTCAACCCCTTTATATACTAGGTCAAATTCTACCATTACACCAACTTGTGACGTTAGCCACGTTACTAAGTCATTATTGCCTAGGCTCTCTTCCCCAATTACCCTACGGATAATAGCTCAGCCGCCTGACACCTCTACTATCTTCCATCTGAACTTCATTAGATTGCCCATTCTTGGTAACTGTTTCAGCCTCTAGCCTACTTGTATCTCACCAGTCATTGGGAAACTCAAACTCATGTTTAAGGCTTGCATCACTCGCAAGAGAACATAATGTTGAAACTCTACTCTGAATCCTCGGGTCTGTACCTCAAAACAGGTGACACCCTTCCTTACAACTATTAACAAGTCGGGTCGGTAGAGATGTTTTTACTTCCCTTACTTTCCTGAACATTCTTGATAAGTGTTCGAAGGCTTATGAGCTCGACCATGGGCATCTGATTAGTATCTTATAGTGATCACCTTCCTCAGGTATTTATGACTGTGCCTTGGCTGGTTCCCCCTATTCCTCGAGTCGGTTTACAAATGTAGCCGAATCTAACGGTTAGGATCAACCCAAACTGCTTATTTAAAGGACAACTGTACGCCATTTTCCTTTTTTTTTTTCACAACTTCTTCTTCTTCTTCAAAGAGCTTCAAAACTTCTCATGTTACCTGCAACTTCGGTCCTTCATCTTTTTCATCAGATTCCCAACATCTCCATTCATCTTTCCAAGCAAGTAAGTTCTTCTCTGAACACCCTTCTCTTTAGTTTATGTTTCCTTCATTCTGTACTGCTCTGAATGCTTGTGCATGTGATCTGGTTTTTGTAACAATGGTGATGCGAGGGTGGGTTTATTCATATGGGTGCATGTATGTTGTTGGTGTATATATGTGGGTATGTCATTTTCGGGTTTTTGAATGTGTTTCCGGGTTTTATGGATGTGTTTCTCTTTGGTTGTTTTTGAAAACTTACTGTTCCTCCATTTTTAGGGAGTTTAAAGCTTTTAGGATTAGCTACTCTGTAGGGATGAGGAATAACTATAGATTTATTATTCATAATTTAATTGAGATCATGAACTAACCTCCACCTCGGGTTATGATTTGATAGAAATGTCTGATTGCGAGTCTGATTCCCTTACTCCCATCAAGATCTTGCCTACCGCTCCGCCCCCACACACAACGATACACATATCGGGATCTGAGAGTCCCAATAACTACGATACGACCCCGATCATTTTCGAAGAAGAGAATCAATCTTACCATAAACAGATACCCCGACCGATTCAAGTCACAATCCTCTCGACTTCACATATCTGGACATGGATCGGGCTTCCTCGATCACTGAGGTCGACCTGAATAACTTGAGGAAAAGATTTTCCATCCTCGATGATATCCAACTAGTTGTCTAGGGGTTACTTGAGTATGCGAGCCGACCCGATGAGGCTGTCGTGGCATTGTGTACGACCTTTTTCGACATGGGACTATGGCTGCCTATTCAAGGCTATTTTGCGAAGATATTTTCCTCCATGCACATAACTCTGTGCCAGCTCAATCTGAACAATTGGAGGATCTTGGTCGGGCTTTACGTAATTTGGAACCGAGCCAGGCTGAGGGAGCCATCCTTCAATGAATTAAATAGACTGTACCGGATGAACGCCAACCCGAAAGAATACAAGGGTTGGTTCTATCTTTCTGCTCACGTCGGGATCTCCCACCTCATCACCAATCTCCCGACCACCAATAAAATTTTCAAAGATAAATGGTTTTACGCCATGGGCTCATAGGGATAACAACAGCTAGTTGATGGTGAACTCCTCACAGTCCCCAATGTCTTATCTGACGGAGGTAATGACCCGATCTCTGAATTCCCCATTTTTTCCGACTTAACCCAATTTCAACATATGTACCCTTTGTAGGTTGTTGGGGGGATCTCCCCAAGGTTCACCAAGAAATTCGGGCCAGGGTACGGAAGACCACTGAATTCAGAGGCCATTACCGAGACCTCGTCAACCCTTCCACCTTCACCGACTCGGGCCTCATCCCGAGCACTCCACACCCCAGCCGAGGCAGAGTGATAGGTTCTAACCAACTCACTAACTCATTATTTGCTGCCTTAATTTTCTTTCTTCTTGCTTTTGCCATTCTCATATTCTAACTGTCTTTTTCTTCGCAGGAATGTCAAGTTCAAAAACACCAATGCAATGTGCTGAAGAACTACTGCGAGCCTCACGGGGCGGGTCCAGTAGTGCCCGGTCTCTCGTGTCTACCTCAATTCCACCAACAGCTAAGCGTAAATCCACTTACTTAATTGCTGCGCCATCCGGGTCCTCCAAGGCCCTGCAAACTGCCATTGTCCCGACCCCTACATTTAAAACTTCCATGGCTCCCTCCCGACCATCCAAAAAACGTCACCATCTGATCGGGAGCGATGAGGTTGAGGAACTCAAGGCAGCTTCGAGCAGAAGAATAGCAGCCTAAAAGGGCAAAGCCTTAGCAATTTCTCCTCAATTCGGGGAGGGCACCTCAATACTCGGGATCGAAAACTTCACCGAGGGTTTGAGGGACAAATTGGCCCACTTCCTCCCAGCATTTAACTGTATGGCCGAGACCTTGACTCTAGAATGAGCCCAAACTTGTGAGGATTTCTCGCCCGAGGACATCATCAATAAGACTTGTCAGCTCTACGCAAAGGTAACCGAGCTTCCATTTCATAATTGATTTTTCTTTTTTACTTCACCATATTAAACTCATTTTTTATCACTTCAGTTGGGCTACATTTTAGCAACAAACAAAGACCTGCTGACAAGCATTCTATCCGAGGGGGTTCAGGCGCAAAGGCTCCAGAGTCGCTTGACCGAGCGGGAGCAAGAGTTATCAAAGCATCTAGAGATAACCCAAGTTGAGATCCATAGCCTCAAACGGTCCAAGGCCGAAGCAACATCTGAAGCAGATTCACTCCGCATGACTTCAGTAATCACCAAGAAAGAGAGGGACGATGCCAGGGCCGAGCTAACCAGAAAAACTGATGAAGTCAAGTCCCTATCATGACGGGTCACCTCAGCTGAGGCCAAAGCTGGAGAGAAATCAGAGCAGCTTAAGAAGGATCTGGAATACATGAGGAGGATGGAGGCCGAAGAGCTTGGCAATTTGGAGGCTGTTAAAGTGAAGGCAAAGAATGAAGGGTTGGAGGAGTGTGTGCATATATTTGAGATGCTCCAACCCGACATTGAATTGGGGAAAGTACGCACCCTTGTAAGGTTGTGTAAGGGGGAAATAACTCAGGAAAATGCCTTAAGCCAAATGTTCGAAAACCCACAGGCCATACAAGATCCCCGAGTCGGTGTCCACAATGCTTCATACCCAAGAAAACCTCAACCCTTCCCCACCTGTCACGCTGACTGAAGAAGTTCATGACCCCTCCTCCACTGCCGTTGAAGTTGATGTGCCTGCCCCTGCTGCTGAGCCCAATGCCTCTACTGCTGTTGCTACCGAGCCCGTTGCTGTATAATAGTTCATTTCTTTTCTTTGTTGTACTTTTGTGTGGGTGATCCCGAGGGGGCCCTTTGTAAAAATACTCATGACTTAATAAATGAATGTTGCCCTTACATTTATTTCTCTTTTCATTACTGCATGCACATCCAACAAACCCCGAAGCTTGACCACTTTCTTTAACATTTAGCCAATTTCATCAAAATTAACACATTCATTCCTCTAAAGGGTCACGCCGCTAACAAACTCTGATGTCCGAGCTCCACGTGAGTTCCTTCTTGGAACACTTAGAAAATTTAGCATTTCTTCAAAATTGGTGGCCTTTGCCTGACTTTCTCCCCCACTTCGACGAATACATCTGGCCCCGATCTAGTGTGCCAAATCAGCCATAAAAGGAATGTCCCCCTTTGTGCCACTCAATACTCGACCATGGGGGAGAAATTCTAACCCCATGTCGATGAACGCGATCAGGCCGCAAGAGAATGTACCTAACTTGTGCCACCAACATGACATCGGCGGAACGAATGTAGCCCCGATCCAACAAACAAATTGGCTTCAAAGGAATGTACCCTTCTTGTGCAACCAACATGGCCTCGGCGGAACAAATGCAGCCACGAGCCAACAAACAAACTGGCCACAAGAGAATGTGCCCTCCTTGTGCCATCAACACTTGGCCATGAGGGAAAAACTTCAACCCCATGCCAACAAATCATACTAAGGTCTCAGTGGGATGTAACCCCACCCCGAGCCAATCAAGAAAACTGGCCACAAGGGAATGTACCCTCATTGTGCCACCAACATGGCCTCGACAGAATGAATGCAGTCTTGAGTCATTAAATAAATTGGCCACAAGGGAATATACCATCATTGTGCCATCAACATTTGGCCATGAGGGAAAACTTCAACCCAATGCCAAAAAATTGTACTAAGGCCTCAGTGGGATGTAACCGGACCCCGAGCCAATCAAGCCAACTGGCCACAAGGGAATGTACCCTCATTTTTCCACCAACATGGCCTCGGTGGAACGAATGCGGTCCTGTGACATCAAAAAAACTGGCCACAAGGGAATGTACCCTCATTGTGCCATCAACATGGCCTCGGCGGAACGAATGCAACCCCAAGCCATCAATCAAACTGGACACAAGGGAATATACCCTCATTGTGCTATCAACACTTGGCCATTGGGGAAAAAACTTCAACCTCATACCAATATATCGTACAAAGGCCTCGATGAGATGTAACCTGACCCCGAGCCAATCAAGCAAACTGGCCACAAGGGAATGTACCCTCCTTGTGCCACAACATGGCCTCGACGGAACGAATGCAGCCCCGAGCCATCAAATAAAATGGCCACAAGGGAATGTACCCTCCTTGTTATTGGGGTTTTGGGGAAAATATCCGGGTTACAGAACGAAATGCGGAAAATCAAATTTTCCCATTTCTTTAATTTTTCTTGGGTAATTAAAATAAACTTATTTATTTTAATCACTCAATAATAAAAAACAGAAATTTTTAACACATAAATCATAATTTCAGTAAGTTACCATACAACCCCAAAACTTTTCATTTTAATCATTTTAGTCCTAAGTTGTTCAAAAGAAGCTTAAGTGATTTCCAATAACAACCAAAATGATTTGTACATCAAATATACTTTAAAACAGAAAACTGAAATTTTTTCCAGATTTTTCAGTATTTACGGAAATACCCCTAAACTTTATATTTTGATCATTTTAGTCCTAATTTGTCAAATACATAATTAGGTGATTCCAAATCACTACCAAAATGATTTATACATGTCTTATACATGAAAATACAAATTACAATTCAATAGATCGGTGACGTGACTGCCATCAAAGTGTGGAGGAAACCTCATATATCCACAGTGGTATCTCAAGTCAAAAGACCACTATGCTCACTTGACCCGAGAAGATTCCTATTGACGTTGGTGTACCATCTATTAGGAAATCTTCGGTGAGTCGTTCAATATTTATCCAATATAAATACCTACATGTCTATACGAGTCTCCCCAGACTCATGGTTCATTGGGATAAACCATCGAACCAAGTCTCGATATATGACAGTTAGTAAATCTTGACCAGGAACTTTATTTGATAATATACTTCTAGTAGTGTCACTTCCCAATGTCAATTACAAACTGCTTTGTAACTGCGCACTATATTATATATTATCGGGTCTTTGTCTAATATATACATATCACTAAATTTTATTTAGTTTCAATCTAATCGTAATTAGATCGAATATGTATATAAAAATAAGAAGTACTACCATAAATTAATAATATTATGGAAAAAAATAATTGTTCGTATTCATGAATCGGACATAAATACGATCCGGATTGGCACTCCAAGCACCAACCCTAACACTTGTGCCATCAACACTTGGACATGGGAGAAAAACTTCAACCTCATGCCAATCAATCATATTAAGGCCTCAGTGGGACGTAACCCAACCCCGAGCCAATCAAGCAAACTGGCCATAATTGAATGTACCCTCATTGTGCCACCAACATGGCCTCGGCGGAACGAATGGAGCATTGAGCTACCAAATAAACTGGCCACAAGGGAATGTACACTCCTTGTGCTATCAACACTTGGCCATGGGGGAAAAACTTCAACCTCATGCCAATAAATCATACTAAGGCCTCAGTGGGATGTAACCCGACCCCGAGCCAATCAAGAAAACTGACCACAATGGAATGTACTCTCCTTGTGCCACCAATATACCTCGGCGGAAGGAATGCAGCCCCGAGCCCTCAAACAAACTGGCCTTAAGGGAATATACCCTCATTGTGCCACCAACATGGCATCGGCAGAATGAATGCAACCCCGAGCCATCAAATAATTTGGAAAAAAGGGAATCTACCCTCATTATACCACCACCATGGCCTCGATGGAACGAATGCAGCCCCGAGCCATCAAACTTTTTTCCAAGACTTAACTGCGGTGGATGGTTTTCGACCTCCGGAAATCACCATGGAGACTAGAAATGGCATCCCACTTGAAGTCATTCACCAAAAACAAAACCAAGATAAAAACAAGACAAACAAAATGAGGGTGATATATCATATACCCCGTACATAACCAAAAGAAAATAACAAGGGAACCTGAGACAGTGTCCTACCCCATGCCACCCAAAATAATAATTTTGAACCTTACAATTCATCATCCCAGAGAACCGAGCTATGGATCGAGGGGGCGACCAACGCCATGAGATTTTTCCCATGTTACATAGGACCCAAGTCTGGAAACGCCATAAAGACCCCCATGCCTTTCCAGTGCTATGCTTCTACAGATCCGAAATGGGATGGCCAACACCACGGAGACATTCTCCCTTCCCGTGCCAGGTGTATCCCGAGGCTACAAATTCCACTGAGGCTCTCTGGCCTTGTCAATGCTATGTACATCTCGAGACTACAAATGCCACGGAGGCCCGTGGCCCTCTCCATGCTATGCACTTCCAACACTAGGCGACAAATGTCATGGGGGAATAATCCCTCCCCACTCTATGCAAACATAAAGACGCCAAACGCCACACTGAATCGCTCGCCGATCTGTAGGGGTTTTTAGGGGCTGAATCCGGTAACCCAGCGGAAGCGGCGGAAGATCGTATCTTCCGATTTCAAAAATTTCTCGGATTAATTAAATAAACATATTTATTTAATATTCCAATAATCAAATTATGAAATAAAATTCAATAAATCATATTTAGGTGAATTTACCAAATTACCCTTACTTTGGTATTTTGTCCATTTTAGTCCGAAATTGATCTAATCAATTTTGAATGATTCTAAATCATTTCTAAGATGAACTTAGCATGTTCAAAACATCAAAACACCAAAAGCACCAAAATCCCCAATTTTGTTCATCAAGGCCGAATGCACCTCCAAGGTGTGCCTTTTGTGCACTTTGTCATTTCATGCATCAAAACACATCAAGATGTAATCCAATGAACATGAAACTTTATATGCATCATATACACATCCAAATGCACAACATATATGAAAATCCCCAAATTTGGAATTGGTCATGAACCCTAATTTTTCAATTTCTTCAAATTGGACAATTAGACCAAATTGGTTAAATCAATTACTTTAATCATGTTTCTTCCATCCAATCAAAGTCTCAACACAATGAAACAACTCAAGATCAAATCTAGGTCATCTAAGAGTGGGTCAAAAACTCTAGATTAGCAACAAGGTTTCCAAAACCACAAAAGAACACTTATTACTACAATAGCCATAAGCTTCCTTCATCATACATGCTCTACACTTTCTTCAAAAATTCCATCAACAAAAACACAAGGAATAAAGAAAGAAATAACCTAAGAACATCATATGTTAAAGCCTAGATCCTAAGGAACATTTTCCTTTCTAATAGCAAGTTGGAAAAACTCACTAAAATCCAAGCTTTCTTTGATTTCTTCTTTCTTTCTCACAAGCTTCCTTTGCTTCCATTAATGGAGTTTTTCTTTAAAGTGTATTAGGTTAAGAATGAAATGAAATGAAAACATTATATACTTGTGCACATTTCCTTCCTTGGCCGAAAATGTGTAAGGCATATACATCAATTTCATTTCAAGTTAATTTGCTTATCTTAATACAAATATCTAATAACAACTTTATTGATATTTATTTTAAGTCAACAAAGGCAACTTAAGAAAAATATAACTTTTATATTTCAAGGGTTGTGGCCGAATTTAATCAAAATTAAAGGAAAAAGATATTTTAATTTTTCAAACAATTTTTGAACAAATATCTTAAGAAGTCAAAATTAATTTGACAACCTTTTCCTTTAATGTATAAGTCAACAATTGCAACTTATAATCATTTCCTAACTTTATCATTTGGTGATATATTTATATTTTAATTATATTAATCATTTAACAATTAAATAATTAAATAATTAATTAAATATAAATATATCAAATATATGTATTATATTTACCTTAAATATCTCAAATACATATATTAATGATATATGTCAAATACCTTTATTTGACTATTTATTAATGTGTATTTAATAATATCATATATTAAATACAAACACACATTAATTAGGAAATGACGGTTCGGCCCGTTCGCATGTGTATTTTTCGTTTAACGTTTAAACGATTTATAAATAATCATCATTATTCATAAATGTTGCTCTAGTGCTCTACGAGTATGTTTCATTATTGAGACTCTCTAGATTCAGGTATATCCGTCACAAAATCCAATTTCGTGTACATAATCTATCCACCCGTAGATTATGACGATCAGGATAGATAAACTAGCTGAATCATACAGGTCGAGGTCATTGCATACGTATAATCCCTCCGTCACAGGTATCCGGATAATCCCAGAGATATAGATGTAAACGTCAAATCTCTATAGGTATTATCTCGTCGACGTATCTATTAGCAATCTTTAAATAACACTCGGAACTTATTTCCGATGTATACTGTGGCCACAGATTTAACAGACTGCTAATTATATATGGACTACCTATGCTCTGTACACAGAACTGACGGATCCTATCTTGACACACACAGGATATCCTGAGGATCGATCCACACCCAACGAACAGGCGGAGGTCTGATCTAAATAGATCGGTGACGTGACTGCCATCTAAGTGTGGAGGATGTCTCATACATCCACAGTGGTGTCTCAAGTCGAAGGACCACTATGCTACTCAACCCGAGAAGATTCTTATTGACGTTGGCGTACCATCCATTAAGAATCTTCGGTGAGCCGTTCAGTGTTTATCCATTATAAACACCTACACGTCTATACGAGTCTCCATAGACTCATGGTTCATTGGGATAAACCATCGGACCAAGTCTCGATATACGACATGTACTGGTCTCAACGAATTTGACTAACCGACCCGTGTTAGCAAATCTTGACCAGGAACTATGTTTGATAATATACATATAGCAATGACACTTCCCAATGTCAATTACAAACTAACTTTGTAACTGTGTACTGCATTATATATTATCGGGCCTTTGTCTAATATATACATATCACTAAACCATATTTAGTTTCAATCTAATCGTAATCAGATCGAATATGTATATAAGAACAAGAGGTGCAACCATAAATAAGTAATATTATGGAATAAGGGGATGTTTGTATTCATGAATCAGACATAAATACAGCCCGGATTGGCGCTCTGAGCACCAACCCCAACACGAACGTGCTATGGATACCCTAGGCACCAAACGCCACGCAAGCCTTCATGATGCAACATTCCTCTAAGATGCAAGTCATTTGGTGTTAACTTTACAGCCCAGGGGTTTGATAATGACACCAGGGATTGGCGTGACACGGGGGTGCACACTTTTCCCTTATGCCTTGCATCCCTTCATGTATTCCGTTCATGAGTATTTTCACAAGAATATTAAACATGCCATTCCTATTAAAATAGAAAAACAAGCATAGATGAACAAATTTTTATTTAAGAAAGAAAAAGTCTTATTCATATTCAGGGGATCTACTGTCCATCTTATAACTCTTTCAGGGTCATTTTAAGAGAGGCTCTATTGAAAATATATTCCTCAGCATCTTTGAACAATTCTTAATAATGTCCTTATGAATCGAGCTCTTCTTTTGAACAATTCTTAACAATTTCTTTCTGAATCGAACTTTTCTTCTGAACAGTTCTTGACAATGTCCTTCTGAACCGAGCTATTTGGTGAAACTGAAGACTGACAGGTCGAACAACAGCCATAATTTTTCTAGGAGGAACTCATTCTGCATCAGCACCAAAGGTTGGGAGCTCCACATCAACCTCCAACTCCTGATATTGCATTGCATTCAACAACTCAATCCTAGGTGCTCTACCATCTATATAATAACGAGCTCGTAAAACTACTAAATGAGCATGATAAACAGGAGGAACTATGGAAACCGATCGAGTACACCTGGAAAATTGACTCTCCCACTACTTTCTGACGACTATCGCTATCGGCATTGTTCATCATTCATTGTCACTTGGTCTATGCACCCATTTAGGTAGCTGTTTCTTAACAAGTCCTACACCTGCTCCTACAGGTCTCCACATCTTTCTGTGGTGTGTCCCCTCACATTATGGTGCACACAATGAGCCATATTGTCTCTCTTCTTAATTGGAATCTTTCTCAGGTCGGGCTCAGCCAATAGGCTTTTATCCTGGACTTCCCGAACTATCTGGGCCAGTGGTCTATTCATTGGGATATACACTGTCCCTCCGGTGACATGGTTTACCTGGACAGATATCTTTCTCTCTTGCATTGGATATTCTAAGGTATCAGCCTAAACTCCTTCTCCTTCGGGATAGGTCTCCTCAAGTCTTTGCCTAAATCTCACTGATTCTCCGATCGGGGCACTCTTGGCTTCTGAGCAGTCCCACCTCGAGTGATCTTCTCCTCTCTTTCTATCATCAAAAACTTCCTACTCCAAAGCCACGACATAATCCGGTATCTCCTGGATCATCAGGTGAGACTCTAACCTCCCGACCTTGAGGGCCCATTTGAAACTTTTCAGTGCCTCCAGGGACTCATACGCCCTGACCTCTATTATCAGGCCATGGTACCAATCGACAAAGCTTTTCAAAGACTCGTTGTCTCACTGCTTCATCAACCTTAATGACTCCATCATCTTCCTCGGTACGCACGCCTATTTGAAGTACCGCATAAAAGATTTCTTCAACTGCGCGAAGCTGCTGATACTCCCCGGGATCAAGTTCCTAAACCATAGGCTGGCTGACCCGTCCAAGTTTAAAAGGGAACACCTTACAGATGGCCTCTCCGGCCATTCCCTGGATCTCCATTAGTAAACAAACTTCTCAACATGGGACTTGGGGTCTGTGCTGCCTTTGTATACATCCATCAAATGCATGATGAATCTCCTTGGAAACTCCATAGCCATAATTTCCTTCGTAAATGGGGATGCCGTTTCCATGTCTTGGTCACCCATTGGTCCGCCTTTCATACTTTCTTCCTACTTCCTCATCTCCTTCCAAAACCAACTCCTCATCTGGTTCTCTGAGCTGTCACGCTCACGTCCCCCTAGACGGTGCTAACTGTTGATAGCTATTTTTCGTTACAGAGATAATTCAGGAAAATCACTCCATGAAGAAACCACCCTCAACTGTGAAGTTGTTTGGTTTGTTGGGAATCAAATGCAAACTTAGCAAGAAAATGAGAAAACATACAGAAAAACTAGAAGATTTAACGTGGTTTGGCGGAATGGATCCAACCTACGTCAACAGACATTAAAGGAATAAGCACTTTTATTACCACCTCGGGTCAACCGACCTCTTCTTCGCTCTCTCTGCCACATGACTATTTTCTCTATATTACAAGTTACAAGAGTACTTATAATAAAATTGACCAACCCTTTTACAATAAATCTTCAACCCCTTTATATATTAGGTTAAATTCTACTATTACACAACTCGTGACGTCAGTTGATAAGTGTGATTTATACCCACTTATTCATGCATTCTTAGCTTACTATTTTGTTAGATTCCATGTCATTTAATGTATTTTGTAGTTTATTTTATTTTTAGTGATAGAAAGTATTGGAACATGGATCTTGGAGTAATTGGACTTGTTTTAGGACCTTACGGATGTTGGGGTTGGTGCTGAGAGCGCCAATTCCCGGTTGTATTTCCTTATGAAAACTTCTGTAAGACTTTATTATTATGTATAATATATGCAGTTTCTAGAATATAATGTATCTTTCAATATGGTAAAGACGTAATGACCTTAGAATGACTAGTCATGGTACTGTTGCAAAAGCGTCGCAACTGACATTAAGTAGTATCATGACGTTGTCATTCTCAAACAGTTCCCGGTCAAAGTTTACACTACTTGGTCAGTAAAGTAAACCCGTTGAGACCGGTACATGTGTATACTGGAATATATGATTCCAATGGTTTCTCAATGAACCATAAGTAAGACTAGTATGGACGTGTAGGTGTTTATAGCGGATAAACACTGAACGACTCACCGAAGATTCTTAATGGTTGGTACACCAACGTCAATAAGAATCTTCTCGGGTTGAGTAGCACTTGTGATTCTTAGACTTGAGATGCCATTGTGGGCACATGAGACATTCTCTACACTTAGATGGCAGTCACGTCACCGATCTATTTAGATCAGACCTCCGTCTGTTCGTTGGGTGTAGATAGATCCTCAGAGGGTCCTATGTGTATCAAGATAGGATCCATCAGTTCTGTGTATCAGAGCATAGGTAGTCCATATGATTAGCAATCAGATAAAACCATGGGCCTATGGTACAGTTTAGAAGCCAGTTCTAAACATTCTTTTAGAGATTGCTAATAGAATAGTCGACTGGATAATCCCTATAGAGATTTGACGTTTACATCTATATCTCTGGGATTTATCCGGATACCTGTGACGGAGGAATTATACATTTATCATGACCTCAACCTGTATGATTTAGCGAGTTTATCCGTGATCGTCATAATTTACGGGTGGATAAATTATGGACACAGAATTTGATTTCGTGACGGATATGCATGAATCTAGAGAGTCTCAATAATGAAATATACTCGTAGAGCACGAGGGCAACATTAATAAATAATATTGATTATTTATAAAGTCGTTTAAAGGTTAAACGTAAAATACATGTGTAGGGACCCCATAGTCATGTCCTTAATTTTTGTGTATTTGCATTTAATATTATATTAATTCAAATACACATTAATTAATTGTCAAATTGAGATATTTGACTAATATCACAAAAATATATGTATTTAATATTTAATGTAAATATAATACATATATTTAATATATTTGTATTTAAATAATTATTTAATTATTTAATTGTTAAAGAATTAAGTTAATTAAAAATATAAATATCTAAGTTGAGATATTATTTGGAGATGCTTTAGTTGCCTTTGTTGACTTTAAACTTTTCATTAAATGGTTTGATGATGAACTTTAACTAGTTGATAAAGGCTTTAATGAAACAAAATTGAAAAAATATCATGATATTTATTTATGCTTGAAATTCGGCCAAGGCTTATTTTCTTAAGTATAAATTGTTTTGTTTTTAATTTGGTGACAATAACCTAATACATTTTATCAAACTCCATTAAAAGAAAGAAAAGAAGCTAGAGAGAAAGAAAAAGAAAAATCAAAGAAAGCTTGGATTTATGTAAGTATTTTCAACTTGCTATTAGAGAGAAAATTGTTCCTCTTGTTCTTGGAAACATCTTGTGATGTTCTTAAGTTTTTCCATTCTTTATTCTTTGTACTTTTTATGGATGAAAGTTTGATGAAGGTGTAATGCATGTATGATGTTGGAAGATTGTTACTATTGTAGTAATAAGCATCCTTTTATGGTTTTAGAACCTTGTTGCTAATCTAGAGTTGTTGACCCACTCTTAAATGACATATATTTTATCTATAGTTATTTCATTGTGTTGAGACTTGATTTGGATGGAAGAAATATGATTGAAGTATTGGATTTAACCAATTTGGTCTAATTTGTCAAATTTGAAGAAATTGAAAAATTAGGTTTAAGACCACTTCCAAATTTGGGGATTTTCATTTATATGGTGTATTTGGATGTGTATATGATGCATTTAAATATTGGGTTGATTGGATTTTGCCTTGATGTGTTTTGAACCATGAAAGTGCAAAATGCACAAACCCCCCTTAGGAGGCTCTCGGCCAAGGAAGCAAAAATTGGGTTTTTTTGTTGCTTTTGGTGTTTTGACATTTAGGACATGTTAAATTCATCTTAGAAATGATTTAGAATCATCCAAAATTGATTTGAACAATTTCGGACTAAAATGAACAAAATACAAAGTTTTGGGGTAATTGGTAATTACACAAAATTTTGATTTCTTGTGTAATATTTCATAATTTGAATATTGGACAATTAAATAAATAATTTTATTTAATTAATCCGAGAATATTTTTTTGAAATCGGAAAATTTGATTTTCCACCGTTTCCGCTGCTATATCGGATTCTGCCCCTAAAAACCCCTACAAAATCGTATATGAGCGAGTCTGATTCTAGGCCCCCTAAAATGATTAGCTTGTTTGATTCAATGTTTAATCATGTTTTTTAACTTTATACATGGATGTTATAATCTAATTTGATTAGATTTAGGGTGTATGACACTTAGCGGAAAATCCATAATTAATAAGGTTTTAATGTAATTATGTATTTGATGCATGTTATGTGGTCCGTCTTGTCAATACAGTTGATAAATATTTCTCCGTGACTACATCCGAGACCGTGCCTCTGCTGTGAGAATGTAGCCGATAGAGATTTATTTATACCGGATGTATATAAGATACTAGATAAATTCAAGCGAAAGCGGAATCCTGAACGTGCCCTAGCTGTCAGGGTTACGCAAGTAACTTGAGTTTATCATTGACGAGTTTAACCTTGGTACGTCTCCTTGTGGGCCTGCCTTAGCAGCAACAACAAGAAACGACCAGGACCGGAAATCCAGGAGTCACTAGTGAGTGATTGACAAATGAGTTGTCTACCTGATGAATATACGTAGGCGAGACCGTGCCTCTGCTGTGAGCTGAAATATATTCACGGGATCCACTTTTCACTATTTGTATTTAATTTAATTATTAAATCTTTGTATTTTGTTTGGGGATTACAATATTGCATGATTTAGTGGGAGAGGCATTTTTAGATTAAAAATCCATGATCTAGTTTATGCTTATGATATTATATGAGTGGTGAGTTCATGGATTATATGAAGGAGAATGGGATTCTCGCTCAATATACTTCTCTAGGTACTCCACAACACAATGGAGTGTCTGAGAGGAGAAATCAGACTTTATTGGATATGGTCCGATCGATGTTGAGTTTCACAGATTTGCCCTATTATTTATGGGGCTACTCTCTTTTAACAGCTGCACATCTTTTGAATAAGATTCCTTCAAAAGCTGTTCCTACGACACCGTATGAGATATGGTTCGGTAGGAGACCAAATCTTAATTACATTAAGGTTTGGGGTTGTCAGGCCTATGTCAGGGTGACTCAGCAAGATAAGCTTTCGCCTCGATGACAAAAGTTTAGGTTTGTCGGATATCCTTCAAATACGAGGGGATATCTATTCTATGATACCGAGCATCGAAATGTGTTCGTAGCTCGCTTCGCAAAATTTCTAGAAGTAGAATTTTTGTCAGAAGGTGGTAATCGTAGACAGGTTGAGCTTGATGAAGTCCAACCTGAAAACAACGAACCAACGGAGGAACCTGAAGTTCAAGTAGATGAAGGACCTTCAACACACACACTCCGTAGGTCGGAAATGGTATCTAGACCTCCTGAACGCTTGTATTTGATACAAGAAAAGAGTCTGGATGTTCTCTTAGTTGAAGAGACTGATCCTTTCACCTATAGAGAATCGATGTTGGACATCGACTCCGTGAAATGGCAAAGTGCCATGAAATCCGAGTTAGACTCAATGCATGAGAATCAAGTTTGGGACTTGGTTCCGCTTCCCGAAGGAATTGTTCCTATCGGTTGTAAATGGGTTTACAAGAGGAAGCGCGGGCCTGACGGTAAGGTAGAAACTTACAAGGCCCGACTGGTAGCAAAAGGTTACATGCAGCGACCTGGCGTCGACTACGATGAAACTTTTTCACCAGTAGCAATGCTTAAGTCTATTCGGATTTTGCTTTCTATAGCTGCGTATCATGACTACGAGATTTGGCAAATGGATGTCAAAACGGCTTTTCTAAATGGATTTCTTGATGAAGAAATCTAAATGGAACAACCAGAAGGTTTTGCGTCCAGCGAAAACTCGGGTATGGTGTGTAAGCTTAAGAAGTCCATTTATGGACTTAAACAAGCTTCACGAAGTTGGAATCTTCGATTCGACGATATTATTAGATCGTCTGGTATTCTCAAGAATTCGGAAGAATCCTGTGTGTATCAGAAGGCTAGTGGGAGCATGGTCGTATTTTTAGTCCTATACGTTGATGACATCCTAATCATTGGGAATGATTTAGGTATGTTACAAAGCGTCAAAGCATACCTCTGTAAGAATTTCTCCATGAAGGACCTGGGAGAAGCTTACTATGTTTTAGGGATAAAACTTTATAGAGATAGACAAAAGAGGCTGATTGGGTTATCCCAATCAACATACATAGATAAGATCTTGAAACGGTATAATTTTGGTAACTGTAAGATAGCAAACATACCGTTCAGACATGGGATTCATCTTTCTAAGAAGATGAGTCCACAAACAGAAGATGAGAATGTTAGAATGTCTAACCAACCTTATGCTTCGTGTTTGGGTAGCATAATGTATGCCATGTTGTGTACAAGGCCTGATATCAGTTTCGATGTTAGCGTAACAAGTAGATATAAGTCCAATCCAGGTAATGACCATTGGATGGCCATTAAACATATCCTCAAGTATTTTAAAGGTACTAAGGATAAGTTAATAATTTATGGAGGAAACGAACTGTAAGTTAACGGGTATACGGATTCTGATTTCCAATCGGATCCCGATGATAGAAAGTCTACATCTGGATTCGTATTTACCCTTAACGGAGGTGCAGTTTGTTGGAAGAGTTTCAAACAGGGAATGACAGCAGATTCCAAGACTGAGGCAGAATATATTGCAGCTTTTGAAGCTGTAAAAGAGGCTGTGCAGATAAAGAACTTTGTCACAGAATTGAGAGTTGTCCTAAGAATCGAGAATGTGATTCTGTTATACTGTGATAATACTGGAGCCATTGCGCAAGCAAAAGAACCGAGGGCGCATCAGAAGTCGAAACATGTGGAACGCAAGTACCATATCATTCGAGAGATTGTGTCGCGATGGGATATTGTCATGTGCAAGGTACCGAGTGAAGATAATGTAGCAGACCCGCTGACGAAGGCCATACCTCCGAAGCTGTTTGATAAACACGTGGAGTCGATGGGTATTAGATACAATCGTTATTGGCACTAGAGCAAGTGGGAGTTTTTGTTGGGGTTGGTGCTCAGAGCGCCAATTCCCGGTTGTATTTCTTTATGAATACTTCTGTAAAACTTTATTATTATGTATAATATATGCAGTTTCTAGAATATAATGTATCTTTTAATATGGTAAAGACGTAATGACCTTAGAATGACTAGTCATGGTACTGTTGCAAAAGCGTCGCAACTGACATTAAGTAGTATCATGACGTTGTCATTCTCAGACAGTTCCTGGTCAAAGTTTACACTACTTGGTCAGTAAAGTAAACCCGTTGAGACCGGTACATGTCGTATACTGGAATATATGATTCCAATGGTTTCTCAATGAACCATAAGTCTTGGAGACTAGTATGGACGTGTAGGTGTTTATAGCGGATAAACACTGAACGACTCACCGAAGATTCTTAATGGTTGGTACACCAACGTCAATAAGAATCTTCTCGGGTTGAGTAGCACTTGTGATTCTTAGACTTGAGATGCCATTGTGGGCACATGAGACATCTTTTACACTTAGATGGCAGTCACATCACCGATCTATTTAGATCAGACCTCCGCCTGTTCGTTGGGTGTAGATAGATCCTCAGGGTGTCTTTTGTGTATCAAGATAGGATCCGTCAGTTCTGTGTATCAGAGCATATGTAGTCCATATGATTAGCAATCAGATAAAACCATGGGCCCATGGTACAGTTTAGAAGCCAGTTCTAAACATTCTTTTAGAGATTGCTAATAGAATAGTCGACTGGATAATCCCTATAGAGATTTGACGTTTACATCTATATCTCTGGGATTTATCCGGATACCTGTGACGGAGGAATTATACATTTATCATGACCTCGACCTGTATGATTTAGCGAGTTTATCCGTGATCGTCATAATTTACGGGTGGATAAATTATGGACACGAAATTTGATTTCGTGACGGATATGCATGAATCTAGAGAGTCTCAATAATGAAATATACTCGTAGAGCACTAGGGCAACATTAATAAATAATATTGATTATTTATAAATTCGTTTAAAGGTTAAACACAAAATACATTTGTAGGGACCCGATAGTCATTTCCTTAATTTTTGTGTATTTGCATTTAATATTAGATTAATTCAAATACACATTAATTAATTGTCAAATTGAGATATTTGACTAATATCACAAAAATATATGTATTTAAATAATTATTTAATTATTTAATTGTTAAATAATTAAGTTAATTAAAAATATAAATATCTTAAGTTGAGATATTATTTGGAGATGCTTTAGTTGCCTTTGTTGACTTTAAACTTTTCATTAAATGGTTTGATGATTAACTTTAACAAGTTGATAAAGGCTTTAATGAAACAAAATTGAAAAATATCATGATATTTATTTATGCTTGAAATTCGGCCAAGGCTTATTTTCTTAAGTATAAATTTTTTTGTTTTTCATTTGGTGAAAATAATCTAATACACTTTATCAAACTCCATTAAAAGAAAGAAAAGAAGCTAGAGAGAAAGAAAAAGAAAAATCTAAGAAAGCTTGGATTTATGTAAGTATTTCCAACTTGCTATTAGAGAGAAAATTGTTCCTCTTGTTCTTGGCAACATCTTGTGATGTTCTTAAGTTTTTCCATTCTTTATTCTTTGTACTTTTGATGGATGAAAGTTTGATGAAGGTGTAATGCATGTATGATGTTGGAAGATTGTTACTAGTGTAGTAATAAGCATTCTTTTATGGTTTTAGAACCTTGTTGCTAATCTAGAGTTGTTGACCCACTCTTAAATGACCTAGATTTTATCTATAGTTATTTCATTGTGTTGAGACTTGATTTGGATGGAAGAAACATGATTGAAGTATTGGATTTAACCAATTTGGTCTAATTTGTCCAATTTGAAGAAATTGAAAAATTAGGGTTTAAGACCACTTCCAAATTTGGGGATTTTCATTTATATGGTGTATTTGGATGTGTATATGATGCATTTAAAATATTGGGTTGATTGGATTTTGCCTTGATGTGTTTTGAACCATGAAAGTGCAAAATGCACAAACCCCCCCTTTAGGAGGCTCTCGGCCAAGGAAGCAAAAATTGGGTTTTTTGTTGCTTTTGGTGTTTTGACATTTAGGACATGTTAAATTCATCTTAGAAATGATTTAGAATCATCCAAAATTGATTTGAACAATTTCGGACTAAAATGAACAAAATGCAAAGTTTTGGGGTAATTTGGTAATTACACAAAAATTTGATTTCTTGTGTAATATTTCATAATTTGAATATTGGAAAATTAAATAAATAAGTTTATTTAATTAATCCGAGAAAAAAATTTTGAAATCGGAAAATTTGATTTTCCACCGTTTCCGCTGCGTTACCGGATTCTGCCCCTAAAAACACTTACAACGGAAGCATCAGAAGCACGCGGGAAAGCAGAAAATACAAAAAACACTCAACCTAAAAAATAAGGTGGCGTGGCAGCGCCACTTTTGACGTCGCGGTGCCTCACCAAGATGGCTTCATATAAATTTCCCGATAGTTAGGTGTCGCAATGCCAATTCCGACGCCGCGACGCTGCGACAGAAGCCCATAATCTTAATAAAGTCATATTTTACATGCACAATGACTTCATGACTTCCCTTTAAATATAGAAGCTCGTCCAATACCCTAAAAGGAGAAATAAAACACAACTCAAGAGTTCTAAATACATATTTTAGAGAGATCCAATGAGAAAGATTGAAGAGCGACGAGAGGAGACGAAGACGGTGACGTCCGATGGCGAAGGGATTCGATTCGGGTTTAATCTTTTAGTTTTTTTCTTCAAACTCTAATGATTTCTATTAGATTCATGATCCTATTTTCATTGTTATTATCTTTAGTCATGAACTAACTCTATTATTCTAGAAGATGATATAGCCAATGCTTGAACCTATTTATTATTTTCCAATTTAATTGTTATAAAGTTGTGATTCAATTTATTTATATTCTCTTGTGTTTAATGCTTTTAGTTTGTTGGCCACAAATTAAGATGATAAATGTTTAGAATCTATCGCTCGGGAGAGAGGATTTTGAATAGAATATAGAGAATATAGCTTAGGAGATTTGAAGAGTTCGAGAGAATCTATAATCTCTTTCAAGTCGTTAATAAAGATTCACAAAGCATAATGAATTGTTGATTACTATATTTTTATAGGGATATCGAAGTCAGTAGTTAATAATATTTTCACTCGGCACTTGAGAGAAGGAGTTAGAATAATTTAGGATTCTTGACTTATAAACAATGCAACCGAATAAGAATTGAATAGCATGACAAATACATAGGGGATAATTAGGTGAAATCAGACTCTAGAATCTCTCTCTTCTTGGATTATCTTAATTAAACATTTTAATATCTTATTTATTTAGTTTTTAATATTAATTTATTTGTTTTCTTAATAAAGTTTAGTTTACTAATTATAGTACTTAGTGTAAGTTGAATACAATCCCTGTGGGTTCGACACTCTTTCCCCTATCTTTACTAAAACTTGACACCGTACACTTACGGTACATTATAAAATATCACAACCACGTTACTAAGCCATTATTGCCTAGGCATTCTTCCCCAATTACCATACGGATAATAGCTCAGCTGCTTGACACCTCTACTATCTGCCATCTGATCTTCATTAAATTGCCCATTCTTGGTAACTATTATACGCTCTGCCTATGTGCCAGCTTGTATTCCAACCACTCATATGCGGTTGCGTGTGACAGTGGATAAGCCTGAAGCTCTCTTCCATCCCATCAATCGATGGCCTACTTCTATCTCATCAGTTCTTGGGAGCTCAATTTTATGTTTAGGGCTTGCATCACTCGCAAGAGAATATAATGTTGGAACTCTACTCTGACTCATCGGGTCTGTACCTCAAAACAAGTGACGCCCTTCCTTACAACTGCTAAAAGTCGGGTCGGTAGAGATGCATTCACTTCTCTTACTTTACAGAACATTCTTGATAAGTGTTTGAAGGCTTATCAGCTCGACCAGGGGCATCTGGTTTGTATCTTCTAATGTTCACCTTCCTCGGGTATTTGTGACTGTGCCTTGGCTGGTTCCCCTTGTTCCTCGGGTCAGTTTACAAATATAGCCGAATCTGATCCACTGGTTGGGTCAGGTATCTCCGAGCCTAGATCCTTATCTTTGTAAAGATCTTCAGCCTCATCTTGATAAGTGAAATCCCTTTACTACCCTTTTCCATACTTCGACTCTTCTCGTGTCCGAAAATCACCTTCAACATCACCATCAACAGTTTAATTGTTAACAAAAATGCTATTATATTTGATATTTCGTTTTGGAATATATAAAAGATGTGTTAGGATATATAATTTTTATCTATTCAAAAAAGAAATCAGGCGTATATATTAAGAAAAATATCATCACTCAAATGTTAAATAGTAGACGTATATGTTGGAACTTTGAATTTTTGTTTTTGATTTTCAATTTGCTCTTATATTTATAGTAGGTCATGTTACAATAATTTTTAAGATTTCCTCAGGGGGTGTGACTTGGTGATGTAGGGTTCAGGATCTCACCTTGAGGTCTTGAGTTCGAATTCAGGAAGTGCGTTTCTTGTAAGAACCTGGGACATCCGGGGGTTTTACCTGCTCCGCTTAAACCCGGAATGAGTGGTTTGGTGGTAGGGTTTCCAACGATTTAAAAAAAAAAAAAAAAACTTTTAAGATTATGTAGATTTTATGATTATAAATTCACATTCACTTATTCTATTATATATTATGACTTATTCTATTATATATTAAATGTGAATTTTAATTTTTAAATTTTAGGATTGACTACAGATCAACTCTCCAGCTTTATTAATAATACTACTTCAACGATATTTTTGTGACAAATTTTGTCTTGCATTACATATATCATTTTGTTGGGTTCTTCGAATATTGAGGGTACGAATATGATCAACAATTATTTATCATTCATTAATTTATAACAAATAATAAAAATAATTTATTCTTAAAAGAAGTGTATTTTGATAAAAATCACATCCACACTATTATAATAAATTAACATATTTATCTAATTATTTATTTTGTTAATGAAAAATACATAATTTTAGTTAATGATATTTTTGTAATATTTTAACAATCTGATCATATTACAAGATAAAATAAACACATTAATGGGAATACTGTTGATGTTGATTCCAATTCCTGCAATTTAAGTAAACAACTTATTCTAATTTCAATCCCTTATTTCAATTCCACCTGATTTCAATTCTAATCCATTCCGATTCCAACTCATTCCAATTATCAGTGATGAAACACACCATAAAAGGAATAAAAGTAACACTTGTTTTAATTCTTAAGAACATAATAGAATCTTAGATAATCGTTTCAATTGATAACCTATAATATCCCAAATCCGGAGATGCTACTAGCAGACAACGGATTCCACCGTCACTTGCCTCTGACTGATATTCTAATGCTCATAAACCATATTAATCTTAATCAAATGATACTAACTAGACTCGTGAAAAACTTTGAATTTAAATACTATTTTCAAGTTATATTACATATATTTAATAATTTCATATTACCTTATGTCGTTATTGTATTCATACATATGCATATATTAACACAACAAAGGACTAACAACATTCTATATGAATGTATATATGACTGATGGACCCATTCCTAGTGACCGTAATGACAACTCATTTCCTCGATCCATGTCTCCAAATCAATTATGGCTCAACCTGCAAAATCTGAGGAGGGGGATGAGTCTGTGAAGACCCCGTGAATGGAAATATAAAGAAATAAACAGTTATAATTAAATAATATCAATGAAAACTTATCAAATCATACTTTTCTAAATATATGGATTTCAAAAATAACTTAAAATCTCTAAAAATCAATTGAGTATCAAAACTTTTAAAATCCGATATGCATATGAAGAAAACTGATGTGTGAGGGCGTTATGTATCGACGCCCCCTACACACCTCTCTGATGAATAACTAGTATCTTGGGGCGTAACATATCGCCGTCTCCCAATACACTGAATCTGATAAACAACTAGTGTTATAAGGAATTACGTATCACCGTCCTCATGTCACTGGAATTAGGATTCAGAGAAATTATGTATCGTCATCCCCTAGTTCTAAATATATATATGCCATATGTATAGGTTCATCCGTCAATTCCAAAGACAAGTACATAAGGCATATTTAACAAAATCAATTTTAAATCATCAAAGTCATTTTCAATTATAATTCTCATCAAACATCATGCTAAAACTCCATCAAATTTTCTAAGAAAATTCATAATTTATAAATCTTATGAAAACATATCTCGTCACAATCTAGTAATTCACTTAAGCTCATTCTAAAATCTAGAAAATGTCATTCAAAATCCATTTATTTTATAAATTCAATATTTACTAAATAATATAAAAACTCACAAGATAAACAATAAAATCGAAAACCAACATAAATCCATAATTAAAGATAAAGAAACAATTAAATCAAATAAATTTTTCGAAAAACAAGTACTCCACTTACAAATTTAGATTTTGACCAAACTTATTCCTCGAAGTTGATGGCGACTGAAATTCCTAACGTCAATCTATAATCAATTAAAATTGTTAGAATAAGCGATGTCAAATATTTTACAACGAATAAAATATGATATGTATGAGCAAACAATTTCACTGAAAAATTGACATATCGGGGTTACCTACAAATTTTACGAGGATTGATGTAAGGTTATGGAAGTTAAGATATCAAAATTCAAAATCTACCATAATGTTGAGAAATTCACTACACATCGGCCAACTTCAAAAATTAGTCGATCTTTACTGAGAACATAACATTGGCTGAAATTTTTGTAGAATGGTCCGCTATGTATCTATTTTACGTGGGTTTTTACGGCTCTCAATTTCGAGCAAATCTTTAGGGGCTGTTCAGGGAAGACAGATTTCAGCGAGTAGCAGGGCTGCCATCTTAAAAAATTTGGTATAAATTCATTTTTTGATTTAAAAATTCTGATTTTTGGATATGTTGAACCTTATCATATCTAGTTTACATTGAATTTTATGATTTGTCAAACGAATGCCTAAAACTCGAGTTATCACAAAAATATTACGATCTGTCCATCATGCACCATAACCGAACTCACCGCCTAAACTCTCAAATTCTCTGCCCTATTTAGTATATTTAATTAAGCTATTACAACCATGCATTACAACACAATAACTATATATTTTCCACCAAGAAAAAACCAATATTTATGCACTTTTTATTACACCAATTCACCATAAACAACACTTCCAACATCATTCAACAAACTAAACACACACATCTACCACACCATCAACTTTCATTACTTCAATTTAGGGTTTAGGTTTTCTAATTTATTCTCTACATTGCGTAATCAATTATTTTAAGCATTCATCACTTCAATACACTCAATAAACATCATTAACACATTTATCATCAACATTACCCAAAATCCAAGAATTTAAATTGTTGAATGAGATATTTTCTCTCTCTTTTTTTTAAACTTGGATTCTAGTTCAATGACTCTCTAGAACTTGATTTCACCCCCTTAAGCTTGCTTTGTACTAGATTTGGCTCTCTTTTTTATTGGAACCAAAAAAAAAAAAAAAAAAAATCTTGCCTATTTCTTTTACAATTTTCGGAAGTTTGGAGGTTAGAGAATAGCAATTTTTGCTTCTTATTTTCTTATATATTTTTGGTGATAAAAGGATGGAAATTACAAGAAAACTGTAGATTTGGGTTTGGCTTCTCCTCTTTTTCATTGGCCGACCCAACGGGATAATTTTTATTTAATTTTCTTTGACCCAAAGATAAGCTTCAATGGGCTTATTATTTGGCTCATTATTTTGCAAAACATTCGGCCCATCAAGCCCAATTCTATGTAAAGCCCATTGGCCCACCAAATTCAATTTTACTTTTCATTTCCCTAGTTTCCTTTTAAGTTTCGGAAAAAGTTTTTATCTGGCCACCTTAATTCTAATTTAATTAGATTGTAAAATTTTTTGGTCATCACAATTCTCTCCCTTAAAATAATTTGTCATCGAATCAAAATAAATTGAAGACATGAAGAATACCTTTGTTAACAAATAGTTGGGGGAATTGTTTCCTCATAACTTCTTCAAGCTCCCAAGTGACATCCAACTCATTGTGATGTTGCTATACTACTTTAACTGTTGGAATCCATTTGGACCCCAACTTTCTCATTTTTCTGTCTGCAATTGCTACCGGCTACTCCAGGTATAGTAAATCTTGGCTGATATGAGTTGATTAAGGTTCCAATACATGTGATTTATCATGCAGATATTGTTGAAGTGAAAGCCAGCAAATGAAGACATCAAACAATAGGCGCCGAAAGTTTGAAAGTGATGTGCATGAGCTTGCATGCAGCATGGAAGTTGTCAAAATGGTAAGCTGGCAAAAACGTGTCCAAGACGTGTGGTACTGTTCACACATCTTGGGCACTATAAATTGGAGCCTAAACTCATTGTAAAATCATCCCAGTAATCCCAGAACTCATAAGTGA
Organism: Zanthoxylum bungeanum; assembly: GCA_019454045.1. NCBI lineage: Eukaryota > Viridiplantae > Streptophyta > Magnoliopsida > Sapindales > Rutaceae > Zanthoxylum > Zanthoxylum bungeanum. The sequence continues at coordinate 117,959 of SKCR01010107.1, forward strand.
GTGTATAATAGAGAGTAAATTGTTTGAGAGTTTTTTGTAAAGCTTGGATTTGTAAGCTTTGTAATTCTTTGTTTAGTGAGAAATAAAGAATAGTTTTCTCTCAATTCACCTCTATTATGTGTGTTTTATCACAACAAGTGGTATCAGGAGCTAAGGTTCCACGGTGGGATCCCGAAACTCAGAAACAGAGCTTCGGTTCGGAAAGTCGGTTCCGACGAAAGTTGTCGAAAATCGATTTTGAGGATACCAACAAACTTTTCACGACGAGACGAGCATGGTGGTATTTTCCGGCGATCGATCGGAGGTCTACAGAAGACGCTCGCGCGTTCCAGAGGCTTCATCACGCGCAGTCACACGCTTCATGCGCCGCATAGGTTGAAGACGAGACACGTAGGCGTCACGTCAGCACCCAGTTAGCCGCCACATCATCAGAGCCTGCACAGTCAGCAGTCCACGTCAGCAGACCAATCAGCAGCCACGTGCGCATCCAGTCAGCGCCACGTGTCTGCCACGTCAGCGCCACGTGTCTGCCACGTCAGCAATTTCCGGGTAAATTTCAGATAGGTCCCTGAACTTTCTGAAAATTTCATATTAGTCCTTGAATTTTCTAGAAATTACATTTTAGTCCCTGAACTGTTTCGTAATTGCACTTTGGCCCCTGAACTTTTGGAAATTGTACTTTGACCCCTTGTAATTTCTGAAATTTGCAATTTGGTCCATGTGTCGGATTTTGACAAACGAAGTGTCATTTCCACCATTTTCGACAATTTCGAACGTAATGGTGAGGTCCGTTTTTTGAAATTCTGCTTAGAATTTTTATGATGGATAGGGGCAACGGAATAATGGTTTTGTTAACCAGTACCAACTATTTCACATGGAGAGGAAGGATGAAAGACCTTATGTATGTGAAGGACTATGATGGATCGGTATTTCTAGAGCAGAAACCAGAAGGAATGTCCGATGAGAAGTGGGCTAATCTTCACCAGAAAACAAACAGTACTATTCGTCAGTAGATCGACGATAGTATCATCAACCATGTCAGTGAAGAAACAAATGCACGTATCTTATGGAGAAAACTGGAGGAGCTTTTCCGAGCAAAGACTGGCAACAACAAGCTATACTACATCAAGAAAATGATGGGTTTGAAATACCAGGAAGATACAGCTGTGGCGGACCATATCAACGATTTCCTCGGCACCATGAAAGAATTGTCGGGATTGGGCATAGACTTTGGTGATGAGGTAAATGGCTTAATACTCCTTAATACGTTACCAGAATCTTGGGAAATGTTCAGATCTACGGTGATAAATTCAGCGCAGATGGGAAAGTCACTATGGAAATGGCAAAGACCAGGATCTTCGAGGAAGAAAAGAGGACAAGAATGCAGGAGTCAGCATGAGCCTCAACCTCAGAAGCTCTAGTGACAGAAAAGAACACCAGAAGGGGGAGGAGTAAAAGCCGAGGCCCAGAGAGATCAGACAAAAACTGAGGTAAATCTAAAACTTGAGATATTGAGTGCTACCACTGCAAAAAGAAAGGCCATATGAAGAGGGACTGCTACAAGTTGAAGAACGAGCACTCTAGGAGAGATGGTGACTCTAATCAAGAAAGAGTTGCTACTACCACCGACAATACCTCCAAAGAATTCTGCATTATGTATGAAGAAGATGTTGTGAATCTTGCCAGCCACGAGACCAGTTGGGTGATAGATAGTGGCACCTCCATACACGCCACATCTCGCAGAGACTTCTTTTCATCTTACACACCAGGAGATTACGGTGCTGTAAGGATGGGGAATGACTGACAGTCCAAAGCCATTGGTATTGGAGACATATGCCTTGAAACAGACAACGGGACAATGCTAGTGTTGAAGGGAGTCAAGCACATCCCAGACATCCGGTTAAACATGATCTCAACAGGCAAGCTGGATGATGAAGGTTTCTGCAGCACCTTTAGTGACGGCACCTGGAAGCTCACTAAAGGATCAATGGTGGTGGCACGAGGTAAGAAAGACTCAACTCTGTATTTGATGCATGCTAAGATTTCCAATAGTAGCATAAATACAGTCAACATTAATGAGACAGCCGAGCTATGGCATAAAAAGCTCGGTCACATGAGTCAAACGGGGATGGAGATACTACGCAGGCGGAATGTTCTTCCCGAATTGAAGAACTCACACTTACGGAAGTGTGAACACTGCATGGCTGGAAAGCAGAACAGAGTGTCCTTCCAGAGCTCCCCTCCTCAACGGAAACTGGAGGTACTTGATCTCATACATTCAGATGTATGCGGTCCGATGCAGACGAGAACACTTGGTGGGTCACTGTATTTTGTGACATTTATTGACGATCATTCAAGGAAGACATGGGCATACACCTTGAAGAGAAAAGATCAAGTGCTGGGATTGTTCAAGGAGTTTCATGCCCTGGTGGAGAGAGAAACCGGCAAGAAACTCAAATGCATCAGAACAGACAACGGTGGAGAATACAGAGGTCCGTTTGATCAGTACTGCAAGACGCAAAGAATCAGACATCAAACGATACCTCCGAAGACACCTCAACTGAATGGCCTAACTGAGAGGATGAACAGAACCTTGTGCGAAAGTGTTAGAAGCTTGCTGTCACAAGACAAGCTGCCGAAGACATTCTGGGGGGAGGCACTCAACACAGCAGTACATGTTTTGAACATGTCCCCAGCGGTCGCACTGAAAGGTAATGTTCCTAACCAAGCCTGGACAGGTAAAGAAGTGTCATACGAACAGTTGCATGTCTTTGGGTGCAAAATATTTGTACACATCCCAAAGGATGAAAGATCCAAGCTTGATGCAAAGACGCGACAATGTGTCTTTATTGGATATGGTCAGGATGATTTCGGCTACAAACTGTATGATCCTGTGGAGAAAACGATTATCAGAAGCCGAGATGTTGTCTTCGTTGAAGACCAAACCATAGAAGATATCAGAAAAGAGATGAAGACAATGCCCCAGCAATACAGAGATGTGAATCCAGAACCTCATACACCAGTGCCAGTACAAGATGGAGATGAGGTTCCTAGACATGAGGGTACATGTGATGAAGCTCCCAGAGATGATTATCATAATCAACCACCAGTACCAGAAGCTACACTAACAGTTCCACAGAGAAGGTCTGACAGAGAGAGGCGACCTTCAACCAAATACTCTGCATATGAGTATGTGCTGCTTACTGACGGGGGAGAACCCGAGAGCTACAAGGAGGCTGTGGAAACAGAGGACATAGAAAAGTGGGAGGAAGCCATGCAAGATGAGATGAAATCTTTGCATGACAATCACACTTTTAAGTTTGTGAAATTGCCAAGAGACAAACGGACTTTGAAGAAAAAATGGGTGTACATAGTGAAGCAACATGAGCACACTTCACAACCCCGGTACAATGCCAGATTAGTCGTTAAAGGATTCAATCAGAGAAAAGGCATTGACTTTGATGAAATATTCTCTCCAGTTGTGAAGATGTCATCCATCAGAGTGGTACTCAGCTTAGCAGCAAGCCTCGACCTGGAAGTTGAGCAGATGGATGTCAAAACCACATTTCTTCACGGAGATCTGGAAGAAGAAATTTACATGGAGCAACCAGAAGGCTTCAGAGTCAGAGAGAAAGATGACTATGTTTGCAGACTCAGGAAAAGCCTATACGGTTTGAAACAGGCACCGAGACAGTGGTACGTGAAGTTCGAGTCAGTTATGAGGGAGCAGGGATACAAGAAGACCACTTTAGACCATTTTGTTTTCGTTCAGAAATTTTCTGACGATGACTTTATCATCTTACTACTGTACGTAGATGATATGTTGATTGTTGGCCGGAATCAATCGAGGATTGATAATTTGAAGCAGCAACTGAGTAAGTCTTTTGAGATGAAAGACTTGGGGCCAGCTAAATAAATTCTTGGCATCAGGATCAGCCGTGATCGGAAAGCCAGGAGATTATTCTTGTCACAGGAGGAGTACATCGAGAAGGTACTTCAAAGATTCCAGATGGACAAGGCTAAAGCGGTTAGCACTTCTCTTGCTACCCACTTTAGATTGAGTACACAACAGAGTCCCTCTACTGAGACAGAGAAGGAGGAAATGAAACAGGTTCCATACACCTCAGCAGTGGGAAGTCTTATGTATGCCATGGTGTGCACGAGGCCAGACTTAGCACACGCAGTTGGATTGGTCAGCCGGTTTATGTCAAACCTAGGAAGAGAACACTAGAATGTTGTCAAATGGATTATGCGGTATCTTCGAGGCACATCCAAGATGAGATTATGTTTTGGAAACAGTGACAAACCAGTGTTGATGGGCTACACCGATTCAGATATGGCAGGAGATGTGGATACCCGAAAGTCTACTTCGGGGTATCTGATTACTCTCTCAGGAGGAGTTGTGGCATGTCAGTCGAGGTTGTAGAGATTTGTTGCACTTTCTACAACAGAGGCAGAATTCATTGCAGTTACAGAAGCTTGCAAGGAATTACTGTGGATGAAGACATTCGTCCAGGAATTGGGTTTCAAGCAGGAGAAGTACATTTTGTACTGCGATAGCCAGAGTGCTATCTATCTCGGTAAAAATTCCACCTTTCATTCGAGGTCAAAACATATCGATGTGAGGTATCACTGGATACGGGACGTCTTGAGCTCAAGGCTGTTAGAACTCAGGAAAATTCACACCGATGACAACGGTGCCGATATGTTCACCAAGGTTTTACCGAATGAGAAGATTGAAATCTGTCGTGCCATAGCCGGGATGACAAAACTCTCCACATAGTCAGAGTGGGGAGAGATAGAGAACTACGATTGGCTTGAAATGGGAAAATTACCCAATAAAAATTAAAGAAATGGGAAAATTTGATTTTCCCGCATTCCGCTACGTAACCCGGATATTTTGCCCAAAACCCCAACAAAATGGTATCAGAGCAGGTCTGAACCTCAACACATGATATGAATATGCCTTTAAATTCAATGTTTAATTTTGTCTTTATTTTATGCATGCTTGTATTTATTTAATTTGATTAAGTTAAATACGTAACATCTTTGCGGAAAATCCCTAATTAATAAGGTTTTAAAGTAATATGTATTAGATGCATATTTCTTAGTCCGTCTTGTTAATACGGTTATTTGGATATCTGTTCTATGGCTACATCCAAGAAAGTGCCAAAGCAGTGAGGGTGTAGTTGATAGAAATTTATCCATACCGGATGTATATGTGATACTGAACGTGCCAAAGCTGTCATGCAAGTATCTTGAATTTATCATTGACAAGTTTAACCTTGGTACGCCTCATTGTGAACGTGCCAAAGCTGTCACAATGAGAAACGACCAGGACCAGAACCTAGGAGTCACTAGTGAGTGATTGACAATGAGTTGTCTACCTAATGAATATACGTAGGCGAGAACGTGCCAAAGCTGTGAGTCGAAATATATTCATGGGGTCCACCTATCAATATGGAATTCAATTTAATCATTGAATTCCCGTTTTCCGTTGAGGATTATGATATTACGTAAAATAGTGGGAGGCATTGCTTGGTTCAAAATTCCATAACGGCAGTGTGTAATATTATGAAAATTACTGCTTATGTTTTCTTTATTCTATATTGTTGATAGAATTAAGCCTTCTAATCCACTGCATGCATATTATTTGTATATTTTTTTGACTTTCCTTATGGTTGCAGAATTCTAGAATAGGTTCTAGATTTAAAGTAGGCTTGGATATTGTTAGATTAGTCAAAACTATCGGGAACTGTTGTTTCTTTTTTCTTGAAAGATCAAGATGGTTAGTGACTTAGTTTCTAAGTCACGATTGATAATCTAAATAGATATCTATTTTAGGATATAATAGTCTAGATAGAATAGTTTCTTTTGCAGTAAGAACTGACATGAATTAGTTCATGTCTCGAGATTCTTGACTGGCATTAAGAAAACCCATTAAGTATTTGTTTATCTGATAATGACGTTTCTTGGCTTAAATGACCTTTAGAGGCAATGTGTCTGACACAGTTTGCTAATCAATTATTTGCAATTGTTGTGAATAGTTGAAGGTAAATTATAAAGCTAAAGAAATGAGATGCGTATAGTTCTATATATGAAATATCGATTTTCACAATACTACAACTATAGGTATTGCATATCGGATCTCCCGTCTTTAAAATATTGTTTAAAGATTATTTTGATATTTGATATCAGAACTTGTGACTATTGGATAATTACTTGTTCTTTATAAACAGTTATTACATATTTTAAAACGACTAGTAGTGTCATTGATGTAGAGATAAACATTAAGAAAAATATTCGGTTAACTAAATAACTTAGAACAGTGCTTTATGAGATTTATCACATAAGCATTAGATGCTTATTCTATATGGTAAAGGATGGTCTGATACGAGATCACACCACATATCCTTATCCATTTAATGAATATTGTATTAAGTAGTGATTAAATCTCATTTAACCAATGATCGTCATTGGACCACAGATTTATTAAACTAATACATTAGATGTATGTAGTTTCATGAATTAGAAATTACCTTGGATAGTTTTCTTTACTTCGTAACTTAGTTAATGAGTTGTCATGACTTACTTACGTGTTTCTAAAAGAACATATATTGAGACGCGAATAGAATATTTTGACTGGTTCAAAGATATTCAATTTAAAGTTTTGAAAACTATGTCATTAAAATTCATCGTGAGTCTTTGAATTGTTCAAAGATGTTTGATATAATCGAACATATGAATTTATGGCAATTAGTTCTAAGGTTATTCAAATGAATATGATCCTTACTCAATATTATTCTTCTACGATTCCATCGTGATGGAATTGGTCAGTGGGAGAAATCGAATCTTATATGATTTGATTCGCTTGATATTGAGTATTACCGAATTAGTTTCAATACTATTGGGGATATACTCCAATAACACTATTAATCCCTTTAATTAAGGTTCCATTTGGTTCTACAGTTACTTATTTGATATGTATAGGTAGAAAATTCGAATCTTGAATAGTTTGAGATTTGAATCTTTCTTTTGTATAATAGTTATATAATTGAAAGTACTTGCGTCTCGGAGGTACAAGTAAAAGTTTTATCATTTATTAAATTTAATAGAATATTATATTCTATTTGATATAATATATTTTCTACGATCCCTAGTAATAAAATTATTTTATTACTTAGTGTGTAACATCAAATGTTGACCATTGTAGAAAAGACTTGACTTATTAAAGTCAAATGTGAGAGTGATAAACTATAAATGGAACTGCATAATTAATAAAATGAAAAGACCCTCAGTATAAGTTCAATAGGATGTCAGAATCATTTATAAAGTATTTGATACTTAATGGTTCTGTTGTTTTCTTTTCGAAGAAAATTATCCTATAACTTATAGTGAGAGCGATATTTGATATCAATTTCGGAAGTTAGCATTGAACCGTAGATTTAAGTTTGTTCGTAGCTTACTGCGATCAAGTTTTTAACTTGATTGAGCTTTTGTTATGAATGTTCATAAAATGTGCAAATGGTTTGCTCATCAAAAGCACAATGCACTTATTAAATGTTTGACCTTTATAGTATGACAGTGAGAAAATTTATACTCAGTAATCTATTTTAGATTCTGAGGAAACATGTCTCTAGTCGCACTAATTGAACAATTAAAGATCTGTTGGTTAATGTTGATATTAAACTATATATTTTAGCTAAAGAATGCAAAGTGGCGTTCCTGAATGGTTTCTTCGAATAAGAGATCCATTGTGATTTCTTTGTTTGAATAGTTCATTCTAGAATGGCCCTGGAGTTTGTATTATGCTAAGATCACAGTTTGATATACTAGCTTATAGAGCCTATTGTCTTCATATAAGTTTTCCGGAAATCTGTGTTTTCTAATTTTGATAACAGTCAGATTGTCTGATTTTATCAAAGCATAGAAAATATATATATGTTAGTAGAGTTAGTGGGAGCGTAAAAATTTCTTTCTAGTATTGTATATCCTAACGACATATCATTATTAATGTAATAATGAGATGTTTATAAGGTAAAAGGTTTACCTAAGTCTTCTTTTCTTTGTGAAAGCAGTAAGAGTAGTCTTTGTTATATTTGATATAAAGTTTTATATATAATATAAAACAAGAGACTTGTGAGATACTCCCATTAGTCGTGCATTAGATATGATCTAATAAGAGACACAACAAGACTAACTGTTTGACTGTTAGTATAACTGTTTGACAGTTAGTGTGTCTATTGTATATTGTATCATCTTTCGAAAAGGATAATTCCTTACTCGAAAAAGAAATTGATTAGAATGTCTAAACAATCTTATGCATCATAAGATGATGATGTAATGAATAATATATTATATACGACTAAAAGACATTAATTTATTTGTAATTGTTACGAACTATTTTGATATTCTATAGACCATAAGATGTGTCTGAAACAAGTTCTTTGTTATCTTTGAGATATTAAGAACGAGTTTCTTATTCATGGAGAATATAGTCTGCAACCACGAGGGTCTGATTAGTTTGAGTCTAATTATGATGTTAGATGGTTTACATCATAAAAGAGTCAGAAAAGATGCAGTGGGAGTGTCACGAAAGATTCTACTATGTAAGTGGAATTAATTGTAACTTATGAAGTATTGACTTATGAAGTTACAGAGTGACCTTATAAATTAGAAATTTTGATATTGATGTTGTGCTTGCGGTTGTCTGTATAGTATTTTGGACGTGATCCTTAAATACTTGGATAATTTTGTAGTTATAGCACAATATTGATATTGCATTTGAGTCATATTGATATATAACTTAGGTTATACAAAAATATGAATGATGAGGTTTAAAAGGAAACGTTTTGGGTTTGTTGGAAAAACTCAATATGTTATAGCAAGCCTACTTGTTGTTGCCTATCTTTTAAGTGCTACGTCAGCCATTGGGACCATGCGTATGTGATAAATATTAAGATGTGTATATGATACCGTGGATTGACACTAGAGCAAGTGGGAGGAATTGTTAGGGTTGGTGCTCGGAGTGCCAATCCGGATCGTATTCATGTCCGATTCATGAATACGAACAATTAATTTTTCCATAATATTACTTATTTATTGTAATATTTCTTGCTTTTATATACATATTCGATCTAATTACGATTAGATTGAAACTAAATAGGATTTAGTGATATGTATATATTAGACAAAGACCCGATAATATATAATATGATGTGCAGTTACAAAGTTTGATATACTAGCTTATAGAGCCTATTGTAGACTCAGATAAGCTTTCCGGAAATCTGTGTTTTCTAGTTTTGATAACAGTCAGATTGTCTGATTTTATCAAAGCATAGAAAATATATATATGTTAGTAGAGTTAGTGGGAGCGTACAAATTTCTTTCTAGTATTGTATATCCTAACGACATTATCATTATTAATGTAATAATGAGATGTTTATAAGGTAAAAGGTTTACTTAAGTATTCTTTTCTCCGTGAAAGCAGTAGGAGTAGTCTTTGTTATATTTGATATAACGTTTTATATATAATATAAAACAATAGACTTGTGAGATACTCCCATTAGTCGTGCATTAGATATGATCTAATAAGAGACACAACAAGACTAATTGTTTGACAGTTAGTATGTCTCTTATATAATGTATTCATCTTTCGTAAATGATGATTTCTTACTCGAAAAAAAAATTGATTAGAATGTCTAAACAATCTTATGCATCATAAGATGATGAAGTAATGAATACTATATTATGTATGACTAAAAGACATCAATTTATTTGTAATTGTTAGGAACTATTTTGATATGCTATAGACCATATGATGTGTCTGAAACAAGTTTTTTGTTATCTTTGAGATATTAAGAACAAGTTTCTTATTCATGGAGAATATAGTTTGCAACCACGAGTGTTTGATTAGTTTGAGTCTAATTATGATGTTAGATGGTCTACATCATAAAAAAGTCAGAAAAGATGCAGTGGTAGTGTCACGAAAGATTCTACTATGTAAGTGGAATTAATTGTAACTTATGAAGTTACAGAGTGACCTTATAAATTAGAAGTTTTGATATTGGTGGTGTGTTTGTGGTTGTCTGCATAGTATTTTGGACCTGATCCTTAAATACTTGGATAATTCTGTAGTTATAGCACAATATTGATATTGCATTTGATTCATATTGATATATAACTTAGGTTATACAAATATATGAATGATGCTGTTTAAAAGGAAACGTTTTGGGTTTGTTGGAAAAACTCAATATGTTATAGCGGGCCTACTTGTTTTTGCATATCTCTTAAGTGCTAGGTCAGCTCTTGAGGACCTGCGTATGTGATACATATTAAGATGTGTATATGATACCGTGGATTGGCACTAGAGCAAGTGGGAGGAATTTTTAGGGTTGGTGCTCGGAGTGCCAATTTGGATAGTATTCATGTCCGATTCATGAATACGAACAATTAATTTTTCCATAATATTACTTATTTATGGTAATACTTCTTGCTTTTATATACATATTCGATCTAATTACGATTAGATTGAAACTAAATAGGATTTAGTGATATGTATATATTAGACAAAGACCCGATAATATATAATGTGGTGTGCAGTTACAAAGTAGTTTGTAATTGACATTGGGAAGTGAAACTACGAGAAGTATATTATCAAATAAAGTTTCTGGTTAAGATTTACTAACACGGGTCAGTTAGTAAAATCCGCTGAGACCAGTACACGTCTTATATCGAGACTTGGTCCGATGGTTTATCCCAATGAACAATGAGTCTGGAGAGACTCGTATAGATGTGTAGGTGTTTATAGTGGATAAACACTGAACGACTCATCGAAGATTTCCTAATAGATGGTACACCAACGTCAATAGGAATCTTCTCGAGTTGAGTGAGCATAGTGGTCCTTCGACTTCAGATACCACTGTGGATGTATGAGGTATCCTCCACACTTTGATGCAGTCAAGTCACCGATCTATTTAGATCAGACATCCGTCTGTTCGTTTAGTGTGGACTGATCCTCATGATATCCTGTGCGTATAGAGACATGATCCGTCATTTATGTGTACAGAGCATCTGTATTCAATGTGCAATTATCAATCTGTTAAATCCATGGGCCCGTGGTACACTGTAGAAGATATTTCTGAGTGTTATTAAGAGATTGCTAATAGAATCATCGACGGGATTATACCTATAGAGATTTGACATTTTTATCTATATTTCTAGGATAATCCGGATACCTATGACGGAGGGATTATACGTATACGATGACTCGACTTGTATGATTCATCGAGTTTATCTGTGGTCGTTATAATTTACGGGTGGGTAGATTATGGACACGAAATTGGATGTCGTGACGGATATGCCTGAATCTAGAGAGTATCACTTATGAAACATACTCTTAGCGCACTAGGGCTACTTTTATAAATAATATTGATTATTTATAAATCATTTAACGGTTAAACAATAAATACACACTTTAAGGGTTTTTCCGGCTTTTTCCAAATTAATGTGTATTTGATTTAAATTCTTGATTTTATTAAAACCACATTAATTAATTGTCAAATAAAGTATTTGACACTTGTCACAAATATATGTATTATGGAATATTTATTGTAAATATTATACATATATTTGGATATTTATATTTATAATTATCCAATTATTTAATTGTTAAATAATTAGATTAATTAAATATAAATATCTTTTAACTTTAATATGGAAAAATGTAATTGGTACATTTGTGCATATATTAATTAAAATAGTTGACAACTTGGTTTTGACATTTTTAATATTGATTAAATTTACAAAAACAAAATTCTCATTTTGCCCTTGCATAAGTCGGTCATGCCTTATCCTTTTAAGAATTGTTTTTTCATTTTGCTTCACTTTTGTGGCTTCAAAATAGATTACAAAAAATGAATTTTAGAGAAAACCTAAGTGCTAAAGGAGATTTATGAAGAAAATCTTGAAAATTAAGGTAATTTCATATTTTTCTTTACTTGAAAATTATTTCTATGCCTTTAGACTTCAACATATGATGTTGTTATGTTTTCTCTATTCTCTTGGGTTTGTAATAAGTTTGTTTGAAGCATGAATGAAAGGTGTTAGCATGTGTATTTAGTAAAAAAAGCTTATTAAGTGTTATTAAGCTTACTTTTGGTTATTTGATAACTTGGTAGTCATTCTAGAGTTGCTTAGCCACTCATAAATGACCTAAAATTGTTCATGAGTTGTTTCATGGTGGTGAGACTTGTTTAGTGTAGTAAGGATTGAATTAAAGTGTTGAATTTTATTAATTTGATGTTAATTGGCCAATTGGAAACTTTTGAGAAATTAGTGTTCAAAACCCTCTCCAAATTTGGGGCTTTTCATATATGTATTAATTAATGATGTACATATGATGCATATTAATTTTGGTGTTGATTGAACTTGATCTTGAATGGTTTTGAACCAATTTGGACTAAAGTGCAATTCTTGGAAACTTGAGGGACCTATCGGCAATTTAGGAAAAAATGGTTTCTTGAATTGTAATTTGTATTTTCATGTATAAGACATGTATAAATCATTTTGGTAGTGATTTGGAATCCCCTAATTATGTATTTGACAAATCTGGAAAATTTTCAGAATTCTATTTTTCATGTATATTTGATGTACAAATCATTTTAGTTGTGATTGGAAATCACCTAAGCTTATTTTGAACAATCTAGGACTAAAATGATTAAAATAGAAAGTTTTGGGGCCTTTTGGTAATTTATTGAAATTATGATTTCTGGGTTAAAAGTTTCTGTTTTTGAGTATTGAGTGATTAAAATGAATAAGTTTATTTTAATTACCCAAGAAAAATTAAAGAAATGAGAATTTTCCCGCATTCCGCTGCGTAACCTGGATATTTTACCCAAAACCCCAACAAAATCAAGATTGGATCTTGAAGTGGAGGTTGCTAGTATTGGAATCAAGATTGGATCTTGGAGTGAAGCTTGCAAACCTTGGAAGTTCTCCAACCATTTCAACAAAGAGAAGAAAATTGGATATTTGCTTCAAGCTTGCTAGGTAAGTTTGAACTTCTCTTAAGCTATGTTCTTTTATGTATTGGATGCATGATTACATAGCTTAATATTGAAATATGGCTAATAATTATGTTAGGATACCTTAGAAGTATAAACATAATATGCTTGTTAATTAGGTCAAAGATGTTCATGTTGGATATGGAATAATTAATAAGAGTTTGGAACTCTAGATTATAGCTTAAAGCTAAGACTACCATTCTAGAATCAATTGACCACCTTTGGGTGACCTAGAATTTTTCACGAGTCACTTCATTGTGGGATTATAATTTGCTTTGTATTTTGGATTCAAAATTTACGCAAAAGCGTATTTAGAATAAATTTATGTTTTTCTAAAAATATTTGATATTTTAAAAAGTTTGATTTTTGTTCTATAATATTTGTTGATGTTGGTTTTTAGGTTAAAATTAATTTTAGGTACTTTTGAAAGTGTTTAGGAATGTTGAAAGCAATTAGGGTTAAAATCCCTATTGCCTTCAACTCTCTGTTTCCAGTGAACTGAAGGAACAAACATTTGAAATGAAATAAAAAAAAATTAGTCAGCGCGCACAATGCGCACATGCACTGTAGCGCTCGCGTCACGCACTGCGCGTACTCAAACTTGTTTCCTCTAGTTCTGGAGTTTCCGAACTCCGATTCAGCCCCGATTTTTTCCTATACACTCGTAATGGAATATAGTATTTCATTAAGTATTTTAAAATTGCACCCATACTTTATATCCACAGATGAGATCCATTTTTGCGACATGTGGCACTGATCATACCCTAGAGGTTTCACATCTGCCCCAACTGAAAATTGTATCAGAGCAATGCTTATCCACATAACACATGTTGCATGTTAGACATGTATTTGAATCTATGCCTCTGTATTTTAATTTAATTATGCATAAGTCATATTGGATATGTATGACATGTTTTAAATTAAAATTTTGACCTAATTAAGTTAATGACTTGATTATCATAAATCTCTCGTGATCAATTACTTTATTTTAAGTAATAGTATTAGTAATGTTGGAGTATTATTGGATGGCCCGTCTTGTCAATACAGAGATGAATGAGTTTTTACTACTTATATCTAATATCGTCATTAGTGTGAGTGTATAAGTGCTCGAAACTTAGGTTGCTCCGGTAAAATATTAGATGTAGCGTGATGAGTTAACGAAGTCACCCAATATCGTCATTAATGTGAAGGTATACATACGAAGCTCATTAGTGCACATTGACAAGTATACACCTAGAACACGTCTTAATCCATTATCGTCATTAGTGTGAAGATAAGAAACGATTTAGGACCAAACTACGAGTCACATGAAGTAATTGACCTTGGAGGTCTACCTAATGAGTTTATAAAGGCCAATATCGTTATTAGTGTGTGGCTGGAGTAAATGTCATGGGATCCACTTTCCGTTATCAAATTTTGATAGTCAAATTTCTATTTTTCCGTTAAGGGAGATTATGAAATTACGTAAAGTAGTGGGAGGGCACTGATGGATTTAAAATTCCATAATCATTTAGAGTTATTATTTTAAAATGAAAACAGATCTGCTACTATTTAAAATGTTGTCTAATAGATGGCTACCACTAATCCATTGATGAGACTTTTGGATACCAATAAACTAAAAGGAGCCGAGAAATATTTTGAATGGGAAATAAACATACGCCTTGTCTTGGAGTTTGAAAAGTTGACTTATGTCACTGTCAATCCACTACCTATTGAAATCGATCGTGACTCCACTTCAGAAGAGCGAGATATTTTAATAGATGGAAGGATGATAACCTTAAGGTGAAATCCTACATTTTAGGATCGATGGTTCTAGATTTTCTGAGACAATACATTGAATTACCAGATGCTTGGAGGATCGTGCGAACACTTAAGGAGTTGTTCGAGGCAAATCAAGAGATCGAACTTTATCAAAGTTCTAAGGAATTTTTCCGCGCTGAACTCAATGATGGAAGAGCTGTCAGCATTCATGTTTTGAACATGATTGAACAGATTCGATACCTGGAATGACAGGGCATTGTGATTGATGAACGGCTAGGCCGCAATTTGATTCCGTCTTCTTTTCCTGGTTCTTATATTGGCTTTCTATTTAACTTTCATATGCACTCGATGCAATCTAGTTATGAAGAACTTCATAACATGTTACGCACAGCGGAGCATGATTTGAGGAAAGACAACCCCACATTGTACCTCCTTGGTGGAGTTGGCTCTTCAAAGACTTTTGAGAAGTCAAAGAAAATAAAGATAGGGAAGAAGAAGATTGCAAAGAAGAACTCCAATAAGCGTAAAGGCGTAAAACCGCAAATAGCTCGTGATCAATGTCTACATTATAAAAAGTCTCGAAGAAGGACTGTCCAGAGCTGATAGGAAAAGCAGGACCCTCAGGTACGCTTTGTATTTTTCCAATTATTGACATCTCATTAACCTTAGATGTAAATAGTGGATGAGTGTTAGACACTAGTAGTCCTACTCATATTTGTAACTCATTGCAGGTAATGAGGGTAAAAAGAAGGTTGAATAAATGGGAGATTCAGCTTAGAGTTGGCAATATCGAGACATTAGATGTTAAAGCCATATGAACGGTTGTTTTAGATCTCCCCAATGGTTGTAAATTAAATTTACAATACAGTTATTATGTATCCTCACTTATCAGATAAATAATATCATTGCCAATATTAGATAAATAGGGATATAAAATAAATGTTAAGGATGAAACTTTATGTTTATATGATAAAAATAATTTGTTGAAATGTGAATGTTCTTTATCAAACAGTCAATATGTTTTGGAAATATATAGAGATTTCTTTAATGTAGAGGAAAATACAAGTAGGAAGTCTGAATTAAATAATACTGAATTATGGCATATGAGCCACATAGGTGTTAGATGTCTATCCAAATTGGTAAATGATGGTTTGATTGAAAAACTTAGCTTAGATCCTTATCTGATTTGTGAGTCATGCGTCCAAGGGAAGATGACAAAGTTCCCATTTCTTGGTGTTGGACACCGTTATGGAGATTTATTGGAGCTAATGCATAGCGATGTGTGTGGTCTATTAAATCATGCTGCTCATGATGGTTCAACATACTTCGTGACTTTCACGGATGATAATTTTAGATATGGATATATCTTTTTGATGAGACATAAATCGGAAACATTTGACAAGTTCAAAATATTTCGAAACGAAGTAGAAAAACAAACCAGTAAATTCATCAAGTGCTTTATATCAGATCGAGGCGGTGAGTGCATGAGTGAAGAATTCAGACGTTATTTAAGGGAGAATGGAATTCTTGCCTAATATAGTCCACCAGGAATACATCAATACAATGATGTGTCTGAGCGTAGAAATCGTAATTTATTGGATATGGTGCGATCAATAATGAGCTATACAGATCTTCCTTATTACCTTTGGGGTTACACTTTACTTAGTGCTGCCAATATACTTAATAGGGTTCCATCGAAAGCTGTTTCTACGACCCCCTAACATATATGGTTCGGTAGAAATCCAAGTCTTAGGTATTTAAAGATTTGGGGTTGTCCTGCATAGGTTAGAGTTGCGCAACAGGATAAACTAGAACCCATAGGGTATAAATATAGGTTCATTGGATATCCTGATAATTCCATGGTATATCAATTCTATGATTCCGAGTAACGAAATATATTTATTGTTCGTTTTGCCACTTTTTTTGAAAAGCAATTTTTGAGAGAAAGTGAGAATTGTAGAGAGATTGAACTTGATGAGTTGGATCCCAACATTAAGGAACCTGAGATGGAACTAGAGATCCAATTAAGAGAAGAATCTACAACACAAGTTATACGTAAGTCAAATAGAATATCAAAGCCTCATGAGAGATTATTTTTAACATCTGATGCGAGCCTTGATATTCTCCTCTTAGAGGAAACAGATCTGACTACGTATTAGGAAGCAATATTGGATATCGATTCGGGAAAATGGCAGAAAGCCATGAAATTTTGATGGATTCTATGAATGAAAATCAAGTCTAGGACTTAGTTGAACTTCCTGAATGAGTTTAACCTATATGATGTAAATGTGTTTACAAAAGGAAGCGAGGGCCCGATGGAAATGTGGAAATTTTTAATGCCCGACTGGTAACGAAAGGTTACACTCAACGTCATGGGATTGACTATGAGGAAACATTTTCACCAGTGGCCATACTAAAATCCATTAGGATTCTTTTAGCCATTGATGCATATCACGGATATGAGATATGACATACGGATGTGAAAACTACTTTCCTAAATGGATTCCTTGAGAATGATATCTATATGGAATAACCAGAGGGTTTCGTATCTAGTGAGACTTCAAACTCGGTTTGTAAGCTCCCAAAGTCTATTTATGTACTTAAACATAAATCTTGAAGCTGAAATCGTCGCTTTGACGAGATAATTAGATTATCTGGATTCATCAAGAACGAGGAAGAACCATGTGTTTATAAGAAAGTGAGTGGGAGCATTATAGTTTTCTTAGTCTTGTATGTAGATGACATCCTTATCATTGGAAATGATATAGGATTGATGTAAAGTGTGAAAGCCTACATTTGCAAGAATTTCTCCATGAAAGATATGGGTGAAGCTTCCTATATATTAGGTATAAGGCTCTACCGGGATAGAGTTAGGAAGCTCATATGATTGTCGTATTCGACGTACATAGATAAGATGTTAGAAATGTACGGATTTACCAACTGTAAGCCAGCAAATGTACCTTTTCGATATGACATACATATTTCAAAAAAAATGGAACCTTAAACTGAGGAAGAGAGAGTTAGAATTTCTAACTTACCATATGCTTCTTGTTTTGAAAGCATAATGCATGTTATGCTATGTACTAGACCTGACATCAGTTTGGACGTCAGTGTGACTAGCCGATATCAATCTGATCCAAGTAATGATCATTGGAAAACCGTGAAACATATCCTAAAATATCTTAAGGATACTAGGGATAAGTTTCTGATATATGGAGAAAAAAGAGCTACAAGTTAGGGGTTATACTGACTCCGACTTCCAAGGAGATCCAGATGATAGAAAATCTACATCAGGTTACGTATTTACCCTTAACGGTGGTGCAGTTAGTTGGCTATGTTCAAAACAAGGCTCAACAGCAGATTCCACCACTAAGGCAGAATAGTGGCTTCAGAAGCTGCTAAAGAAGCTGTTTGGATTAGAAATTTATCACAAAATTTGGCATTATGCCTAGTATTGCGGCTTCGATCCCATTGTACTATGATAATAGCAGAGCCATTGCGCAGGCTAAGGAGCCTAGAGAGCATTCCAAGTCTCAACACATGGAAAGGAAATACCGCGTAATTAGAGAGATAATTGAACGAAAAGACATAGTGGTCTTGAAGGTTCAAGGACTAAACAACATAGCAGACCCGCTTACAAAGGTCTTACCTCCTAAGTTATTTGATAAACATCTGGAGGAGATGGGACTGCGGTGCCATCCAGATTGGCACTAAGCAAGTGAGAGTTTGTTGGAGTGGGTGCTTGGAGCGCCAATCCGAATAATATATTGTACATTTTATTATTTATTAATAAAATAACTATATTTTCATTTCATATCTTATTAATGGTATTATCATTATGCGTATTAGATTGATGTATAGATATGCTAAGAATGATATCGATATTAGAATAGTATTGTAGTAATATTTGACACTAGGTGGTCCGACATTGGGATAAGTATTACTATTGTAAACTATTCTTAAAGTATATATATTCATAATAGTTGGAAGTACACACCATCGTCAATAGGAATCTCCTCGAGTCGAGTAGCATATGTAATCATTTGACTATAGGATAACATTGATTTTGTGTGAGATCCTCCACACTTTGATGCCATGTATGTTAGAAACCTTTCATGGTCTGACCTCTAGATGTTTGTTGGGTGTGGACCGATGCACTCAGTAATCAAGTGCGAAGCAAGATAGGATCCATCGGCCCGTATGTGTACCATAAGAGGTTTAGATATCTATGTGAGTAAAGTCACGATTCTTAAAGCTTTGGCCAAAGTCGATCACCTAGGGTGGATCACATCAGTTATGAAGATTCGTGGACATGTCGACATGAGAAGTGAGCCTCAGAAACTTGTCGGTGTATTCTATGTTTCCTAAGCACAACTCGGATAGCTTACGACAGATGGATTATTAAACATATGTGATGACCTCGACTTGTATAGTTCAGAAAGGTCATTCGTGTTCTTCGTGAATTCGAAGGTGGCCGAATTATGTACATATTAGCTAGACTTATATGACGAACGTGTCTGAACTTAGAGAGTACCAATATGAAGTGTCCCAATATTGAGCACTTGAGTAGCCGATTAATTTTGATAAAAGATAATATTCGATATTATAATTATAAATTAAGATAATCAAGTGTTGTTGGATAACATTGATTATTTACTTTGACCTAATTGGATTAATTCAATAATTACACTAGGGCTTAATTATAAAATCATAATTAAATTACACTAGGGCTTAATAATCAAGTATTGTAGTAATACTTGACACTAGGTGGTCCGACATTGGGATAAATATTACTATTGTAAACTATTCTTAAAGTATATATATTCATAGTCGTTGGTTTTGGAATACGGCCGAATTCCTATAACCTAGAAAACTAGCGCATGTTGTATATTGGAATTGGATTTCCAATGGTTTAACTCGATGTGCCATGAGTTTTGGAAACTCGTATAGATGTGTGGGTATTGGTTAGACCGAATACTGAATGACTCACAGATGATTCCTAATAGTTGGAAGTACATACCATCGTCAATAGGAATCTCCTCGAGTCGAGTAGCATATGTAATCATTTGACTATAGGATAACATTGATTTTGTGTGAGATCCTCCACACTTTGATGCCATGTATGTTAGAAACCTTTCATGGTCTGACCTCTAGATGTTTGTTGGGTGTGGACCGATGCACTCAGTAATCAAGTGTGAAGCAAGATAGGATCCATCGGCCCGTATGTGTACCATAAGAGGTTTAGATATCTATGTGAGTAAAGTCACGATTCTTAAAGCTTTGGCCAAAGTCGATCACCTAGGGTGGATCACATCAGTTATGAAGATTCGTGGACATGTCGACATGAGAAGTGAGCCTCAGAAACTTGACGGTGTATTCTATGTTTCCTAAGCACAACTCGGATAGCTTACGACAGATGGATTATTAAACATATGTGATGACCTCGACTTGTATAGTTCAGAAAGGTCATTCGTGTTCTTCGTGAATTCGAAGGTGGCCGAATTACGTACATATAGCTAGACTTATATGACGACCTGTCTGAACTTAGAGAGTACCAATATGAAGTGTCCCAATATTGAGCACTTGAGTAGCCGATTATTTTGATAAAATAATATTCGATATTGTAATTATAAATTAAGATAATCAAGTGTTGTTGGATAACATTGATTATTTACTTTGACCTAATTGTATTAATTCAATAATTACACTAGGGCTTAATTATAAAATCATAATTATCTCTACCATTTGAGGATATTATGGTAATTGTAAGTATATAATCATAGATGGTTTTGGCTTGATTTAATTGGATTGAATCAAAGTGGAAAACATTGAACTAGTCCATTTCCTAATCCTTGTATTGATTTAATTGGATCAAATCAAAATGGTAAATAATGGAGATTAGTCACACCTAATTATATATATTTGGACAAATTAGATTAAGCCCACCTAAAAGTTGATTACAACTTTTATTAATTAAAAATTGCCTAAGTTTTGCTATAAATAGCAAGCTTTAGGAATGTTTTAATTAAGCAAAGCAAAAACTTGAGAAAGCTAAGTACAAGTAATTCTTGGAGAAATTAGTCTAAGTTAGAGAAGTGTTTAGAGAAGCTTGTGAGGTCTCTACAACATTTCATCTAAGAGATATCAAGATTGGATCTTGAAGTGAAGGTTTTTAGAATTGGAATCAAGATTAGATCTTGGAGTGAAGCTTGCAAACCTTGGAAGTTCTCCAACCATTTCAACAAAGAGAAGAAAACTGATCTTTGCATCAAACTTACTAGGTGAGTTTGAACTTCTGTTAAGCTATGTTCTTTTAGGTATTGGATGCATGATTACATATCTTAATGTTGAAATAAGGCTAATAAATTGTGTTAGGATACTTAATAAGTATAAACACAATATGTTTGTTAATTAGGTCAAAGATGTTCATGTTGGATATGAAATAATTAATAAGAGTTTGGAACTCTAAATTATAGCTTAGAGCTAAGGCTACCATTCTAAAATCACTTGACCACCTTTGAGTGACCTAGAATTGTTCACGAGTCACTTCAGTGTGGGATTCTAATTTGGTTTGTGTTTTGGATTCAAAATTTACGCAAGTGCGTATTTAGAATAAATTTATATTTTTGTAAAAATATTTGATATTTTGAAAATTTTGATTTTTGTTCTATAATATATGTTGATGTTGGTTTTGATGTTAAAATTAATTTTGGGTATTTTTGAAAGTGTTTAGGAAGGTTGAAATCAATTAGGGTTAAAAATCCTATTGCCTTCAACTATCTGTTTCTTGAGAGCTGAAAGGCTTAAGGAACAAACATTTGAAATGAAATTTAAAAAAAATAAAAAATTTAGCTAGCGTGCGTAACGCACTGCGCGCACTCAAACTTGTTTTCTCTCGTTCTGGAGTTTCCGAACTCTGATTCAGCCCCGATTTTTTCCTATACATTCGCAATAAAATATAGTATTTCATTAAATATTTTAAAATTACATCAATACTTGATATCCACGGGTTAGACCCATTTTCGTTGCGCGGGGTACCTATCCGACTTTAGGGGTTCCACATCTGTCCCAACAGGTGCTAGGTGTAGGTTCATAGTCAGGGGGGTAGGTCAGATCTCAATCTCAAGATGTAGTAGTAAGAGGGGTCATGGTTTACTATTACTGGTTATTTTCATCTCAGTTCTATCACAATCCTCGAGTCGATACTCTAATACTAAAATATGCTTTTCTTGAATTGATTACTCAAGTTATCATGTTCTCGTATCACTTATATTATAAGAAACAAAGTTGGGGTAGGGGTATAATTTTAAGCTCTAGCTATACCGAAAATTATATTATGTGCCGGGTGTATATGTCATCTCTCTCACAGTAGGCAGGCCCCACAACTGTGTGGGTCCCGCCTGTTGTGAGAGAGATAACATATACACCCGCACATGATATACCACCTCCTACCTATACCAACGAGGTCTTCTTTTCTGTCAAAATTATAACCTACCTATAGGCCATAAGTCAAAATTAGAAGCTTACTATTTCCACTGCTCGAACTCGCCAGTTCCTATTTATAAATTCTCGTTGACCACGGCCTATAGGAACGATACTTTCTTTTACTTTTAATCCCATTTACGTAGACTCGTGCACAAATTTACATTCGATAATCCTAGAGACTGACACCCCAACAAGCCTTTACTCATGATCACTTAGAGTCATTCCATCAATAGGTACTCCTAATATGTCAACTACATGCCCCATTATAGCCTTTCTCGCAGAAACAACCATAACAAGTCCAATTCGTTTGCCGTACGTCCTCTGATTTAATATAATCTTTTTTCTAGAATAGGTCAACTATTCCTTAAGTTTACGAAAACTAATTCACTAAATTTTCCTCTCTTGATGAGTAAATCAGTATTAATTTAACAGTAGGTAACAACTACGATCTTAAGTTAAACCTTCCCTCATAAGTCATTTATTCCTTTTGGAAAAGCTATCTAAACACGGTTAGCTTTTCTTCGTACAACGATAAGCCTAGTTATGCAACTCAATTAATCATCCAATTGAGTAAGAAGATTACCAACTGGAAGTACTTGTGGTCCTTTTATATCACTAGAGCACAGTCTACGGGCTAATAAAGAATCCAATACTGAACTATAAAGATAAATAATGAATTGAGTTAGGTATCTATAAAATCAAAGCCTTGGGTAATATGAAAAAAGTGGTACTCGAAAAGAGAAACTAATCATGTTACTAATGATTATCTTAAATTACAATAAGAAAGAATCCAAGAAAATGGGAGCAAAATTCTGAATTCATTGGTCAAATGGTCTGCCAATCTCCGTCATTTGCATAAATTACACTATACGTAAGAAACTACTAAGGTAATTGGGTCAACCTGTTTCCCCAATATAACCATAATTATCAGAGGAGGGTTCTCTCTCATGAGTAAGTAATCATTATTTTCTGTGATTTTGCAATGTAACTGCCGACTCTTATCTCCAAACAATCTTAAAATTACAGGGGTGCTAAAATATATATTTTTGACATTATTCTGTTCAAAATTTGGAAAAATATCCAACATAAAAATTGTAGATATCGGCCTAATATTTCCGATGGAATAAGGATCCCTAAAATTGGATATTGGTAACTCAAGTTAGGGACAAAATAGTAAAAGTACCTGTGACTCAGTTAAGCTAACAAAAAAATATCAGAACTGAAAGCTTATCCCGAATCTCCGACTGGGATTCTAAGGTATGAAACCTACTAATACATGATTATGCGTATATCAACATGTCATGCATGATGAATTTATTATACTAGACATGTCATGAATAATCAGGGTAGTACATTCTCCCATCCTTATAATAGGATTCGTCCCCGAATCTTAACCTGGGGCACATAACATGTCACATGCAATGAGTTTAACTATCACATGTAATGATTACATAACTGCTACATACAATGAATTCAATCCTATTTATATAAGATAGAAGATTTACTTGGAGTTGGTGGATCTGTTGCAGTTAATGGCGTCTAGGACCTTGCTATTACCTGTTGTGTGAGGAACGGACAAACCGTGCGCAGCGAAAATCCGCCCGAGATCAAATCCCGAGCGAATAAAAAATTATTAATTTATTAATTTTATTATTGACAGTCCTTTATAAAACAGTGGGCAAAAAATTTTGGGGATCAACTTAAAATTTTCCTAATGCACTAAAACATTTTCCATGTATTAAAATAATTACCATAAGCCAATTAAAATTTTCAACACACTTTAATACATTTATCAACTCTTGACAATTAATCTAAGCATCAAAATTATTCCAACACTTGAAAATAATCCAAACATACTAAAATTAATTTTCCAACATTTGAAAAATTAATTCAAGCATACAAAATAATTTTCCAACTCTTGCAAAATTATTCCAAGCATACAAAAATTAACATATCAACTATATATCGATTTTCCAACACTTCAATGCTTCTAATCTTCACATACATGCTTCCAATTTATCCAACACTTCCACAATAATTTTTCTCAACAAAATTAATTGTTGACGGTGGATTTTGGTCTCAGGGCAATACAGGAATATCACTTCCGAGGTAATCCTCCCTCAATAGTGAATTTGTTTGGTTATGGGGGACCAAAAGCAAATTTAGCAAGAAAGCAGATAAACACACCAATCAACAAGGAGTTTTAACGTGGTTCGGTGGATTTGGATCCGACCTACGTCCACGGACACAAAGAAGATGATACTTTTAATAATTCAAACGCTCTTTTCGGGTCTCTTTTTGTTTTCTACAAGTCAGAGCTTGATTATTCAGATGTCATTACACATTCTCTGTCCTCCTATTATAATAGTAAATAAATCAGATTCCTATCCGTATAAGAATTTCTGGTCGAATCAGTGTTCTCCTATTGTAAGGATTCCTAGTCTAATATTGCTTTCACTTTTCTTATTCCTTTTTGGATCCTGACTCATTACTTTTCCTTGTGAAAGTAGGATAACCTGTTTATCTTATCCGCAAGAATTGGGTGTCATCTACTTGAGTATATCTCGCCATATGGTCGGTCTTCATGAGGTCGGTCATGGTAGTTCTTTGTACTGAGAATGCTGCTGTCGACCTGAAAGTGCTCGGTTTATCTGAACAAAAAAGTGATCGGTTACCGGTCTTCATGAGGTCGGTACATATATGTTGTGGTCGGTTTGGAAACGTAAGGTGCTTGTTCTTTTGTTGCCGAGTGGTCGGGTTGACTTTGATGATCTCACCCAATCAAGGAATTACCCTCCTATCCTCGTCATGCTGCTTTAAATGTCATAGTACCTGAAAACACCATCAAAATTAATCAACAAATTGAACAAATAAATTGACAAATTAAATGTACCAACAAGCTTTGTCATTGATCCTTTCCTTCAAGCTTTGCCAAATCTTCCCAGCTTTGAGCTTTCTCCAAATTTTTTTTGAACTCCTTCAAACTCCACTAAATAAGCAACTCAATGAACAAATCTTAGTGATCAAAAGGTGGTTTGATCACTCAAGAGTGGCAACAAAATTTTCCCCAATTTAACTCTTAAAACCCTAGGAAAAGAAAGCTTCAAGAACAATAATCAACCCTAACTCTTAAGGATTAATTCTATGCTCATGATAATTTATTTGGGTGATCTTTGGTGAGAGATTTTGCTTGATTTAAGAGAACAAAAACTGAAAAATTCAGCCCTTATCTTCTATAAGGCTCTCGGCAGTGGCTATTCAAAAGGTGGGTGTTGATCTTTTCTTGTTCATGCTCGGCAGTGGCAGTGTACAAGAAGCAAAACCAAGTAAAAACAATTCATTTCTCTTGTTCATGGTTTCGGCAGTGAGTGGAGGTGAGGCAGAGTCAAAACCATTTTTCTTATCCTGATTTCGGCAGACAGCAAAGTGAGAGATATATCAAAATGTTTTGTTTTTCTTTTCATTTATTAAAATTAAGAAAACAAACCCAAGCCTTTAATAAACAAACCATGGTTTAAGGGAATCTTTTCCCTACACCACATATTGCTAAAAGCAACTTAACGAAGGTAAAATAAATCTCACCAACTTTAATATAAAGCAAACTAAATTATCTTATGAATAAATTTAGTTACTCTAACTAAACAAATTCAATTTTGCTTTAATTAATTAATTAATTGTATAAGCTAAATAATTAATATTGTATATTAATTTAACAATTAAATTAATTCACAAAATAATTACTAATTTAATGTAAATCAAATTTACATTTATTATACAATAAAATTATATCAACTCTTGATATAAAATTAATTAATTCAATTCATCTCATGAATTATCGGATTAAACAATTTAATCTTAAAAACCCAAAAAAAAAAACTTGTCAACATTTGACGAGAGGTCGCCCTAGTGCTCAACGAGTAAACTTAATATAGTGGAACTCTCTAGGCTCACGTTCTGTTGTTACGTATATATATACATATATATCTCATATATTTGTATACATATTTCATGAAGGCATGTCCACCTACAAATCATAACTAAACAACACGACACGTCGAACCATACAAGTCGAGGTTAAAACACACTAATGTATAATCCCTTCGTCATTATACCATTTCCAATTGAGTAAGGTTATAGATTTACTGTCAAAACCTTATATACTCAATATAAACTAACCTTTCAAAACTATATTCCATTAATAAATAATATATGCGAAACTCTTTTCAATATTATTTATAATGTCAAAAAACAATTTCTTCAACGAACTCTCGGCCGAAAGATTTCCGGAATATACTCTGAAAAATATCTGGAAACATAATCCAACCATATGGACTGACAAATCCTCATATTAACACACACCGATCTTCACGAGCATCGGTATATACCTAACAGACATCCAGCGGTCAGACCATGAAAGGTCTCTGACATGCATGGTATCATGCATAAAGGATCACTCACAAGACCACCGTGGTGTCTCAAGTCAAAGCACAATAACTACTCAACTCGAAAAGATAACTATTGACAGTTTTATGGAATATCTATTAGTTATCTTTTATGAGTTAATTCAATACTCATTCAACTAATGAATATCTGCATTTCTATACGAACTTCCGTTAAGCTCACAGTCTGTTGAGACAAACCATATGTCCATTACATATATAGACAATGCACTAGTCTTACCAATATAATGACCGATCCATGTCAATATATCTAGACCATGAATAATTTATGTTCGAGAGAATGCGTGATATTTCTCAACACCATTTGCAACTCTTGCAACTATATCACCATATGTTGTAACTCTCGGGTCTTTACTAAATTCATTTAAGGTTCCGAGTGTAACTCGAAATCTCGAACTCTTAGAGTAATCTAACTCTTAAATTTACAATATATAAATAAAAGTAAGAGTTTTACCATATAAATAAATAAATAACCATGATAAAATAAATATTATATTGCATAAATATCAAATATTCATACAAAAATTGAATGGTGCTCGATCACCATTTCCAACAATACCATCTCTGTCATGTCCCAGTCTCCCAAGACGTGACCAGGATATGGCGCAACCATTTCCTTGAGCCTCATGGCTTATGCATGTCTAACGTGTAATGACCCATACTGAGTTGACTGACACACAAAGATGCATATATACTCATACATAATACGCACACGTGACTAAACCTTATAGACTTACTAAAACTTTTAGCATGATGTATTCTAAATATCGTGCAACCTAGATCAATGTCCAGTACCATGAGAAATCCTGACTATTTAATTTATACATTGCCACTCAAATTAACATTCAAAAATAGCCGCATGACCTGATTTGAGTTACATGACTATTCATGTTCACTTGAGATTGCTCATCAAATTTTTCGTGAATTGTACCTGGTTCATATAAGCATGCAATAAACATAGTTAACTAATTTCTACGATTTATTTCCAACCTGAATATATTATACTACCTTTGCCTACTAACAATTTATATATTTATATACTAGTTAAAGTTCAATTACCATATTCATAAATCAATAAACATAACCTTCTACATAAATCACTATAACCTAAATTACATCACTATTAGATTTAGTCACAAAAACTAATACATGTGTACCACGTGTGAGCCCTAACACTTTTCATAATGATTGCAGTAACCAATGTCCATCGCTTACAAGCTCGTCCACTACATGTCTGGGTGAGAAGCCTAGAGGACTGAAATTGAAAGAAGTAAGTACCATGACAACTTAATGAATAAATATGATGGCATAAGTTACAAAATATCTTATGCGTATTTGATTGAAATATTACATCAAATCTGAAACGGGAGACCTAACGTATTATTATACATTAGTTGAATCTTGACCTAAAGACCTGGAACTCAGCTGAAACTTGAAATATAATAACATAAATGTAACATAAGACATGAAGCATGTCGTGACTTTGATCGTGACATGCATTAATTGTAAAATTGTAACTATAACGTGACTTGAAAACGTAAATGGGAAAACATGTATGTACATGAATAGGTAAACTGAAAATAATAACTTGATTTAAAACTGGGAATAAGTCAAGACGTGGAATCAACATTGTGGGAACACAGAAATCTGGGGCGACGCATGCTGTCCCGGGCTCGCGGCCCGGTCGGGAGTACGGAGTAGCCACGAGGGACTAAACCGGAGAATAATGGAGTCGCCACCCGGTGTGAACCGGGAAAATGAGATTTAAGGCCGCACTCACCCCTCGCAAGGGAAGACCTCAAACCATTGGGTTCGGAATGGTCCCTTACTTATGCCACTTGTAATGACATGATTTATGTAATAATTTAATCAGGCTTAAGTAGCACTTATTTCCAAGAGTATCATGCTTCTAAATTCACGGGTACAAAATAAAACTTATACATACATTTCACATATATCTCACATCTAAGAACACATGCTTGAAAATACCTCAAAGTAACAACAAACATACAACTTCATTCAGCATATCATATTCATGAAAAACACAAGCATACATAATAACCGCACAAACATACATGTGAGCACTTTTCCAAGTGATACGTGGAATTGTATCCCAAGTACACCGCATTACCGTCCATTCGGAATCGGCTACGGAATTTATGTCTGGGTTTCCATCCGATATATCACAAGAAATAATACTCCAAAGTCATCATGGCATAGGTATATGAATCGTAATGCGTTAAATATGTGTGGTTCCATAACAAAATCACCTAAGAAACAATTATGCATGGCATGTGATGAATATGTCTCAGTTTAGTGTGTTCGCGTTCGTGTAGTGTTCGTAAACGCGTTCGAACGGTAAACAGAAGGTTCGCGTTCGTATGGCGTTTGATAACGCGTTCGAACGGAAATGAAACAGAATGCTCACGTTCGTATGGCGTTTGTTAACGCGTTCGAACGGAAATGAACAGAATGCTCACGTTCGTATGGCGTTTGTTAACGCGTTCGAACGGAAATGAAACAGAATGCTCACGTTCGTATGGCATTCGTGAACGCGTTCGAACGGAAATGAGACCTGATGCATGATAAGGCAAAATGCATGCGCGTTCGAGTTGCGTTCGTAAACGCATTCGAACATGAACAGACCTGATGCATGAAATGGGACGCAATACATAAACAACAAAATAAAGGGGCGCGGCGAAGTACTGCCGTAAAGGTGGCCTTTTGGGGCTCTTGGTCTCTCAAAGAGAGGACCTTTAGACCAACATACTAAGCCCATGCGCGTCACATCACAACACATGAAATAAAGACAATAAAAGTGTGGGACTTCGTATGCCCAATTGAATGTACATTCAACCCAAACACACTTCGTCCAGCGCGGCAAAGTAGTGTCACAAAGGTGGCCTTTTAGGCTCTTCGTCTCTCAAATAGAGGACCTTTGGACTAACTCACTAAGACCATGCGCTCGATCGCATCATACATACAAAAATGGAGCCAATCATATCAAAACCAAGTATGCCGATTGAACACATCTTACATCCAATCCGAACACACATCAACCGGCGCGGCAAAGCGTCGTGGTAAAGGGTTTTAACCCCTCCCCATAAGGGATCTTTCATTCCACTTACTAAGCCCATGCGCTTGATTGAACCATGCATAAAAAGATAAAGACAATAATATCAAACTAAGTATGCCTGATTGAACGTATCTTGCATCCAACCGAACACACATCAACCGACGCGGCAAAGCATCGTGGTAAAGGGCTTTAACCCCTCCCCATAGGGGATCTTTCATTCCACTTACTAAGCCCATGCGCTCGATTGAATCATGCATAAATAAACAACATACCGAATTCAAGTGACGAAAAATAAACAAAAGCAACAAAAAACAAAATAGGGTGCCGTTTACTCAAGCGGTACGTGGAGTTGTATCCCAAGTACAGACCGCACTACCGTCCATTCGGATTCGGCTACGGAATTTACGTCTGGGTTTCCATCCTATATACCACAAGAGATGACATTCTTCCATTCATCCAATACCCACAACACACCATCACACAAACAAGATTTAACAAACAAGTAAAATACAATCAAAATAAATAACAAAAATCAAATAAAGATGAGTGTGAAAAGTACCCTCAGGTCTAACCTTTTAAATCACCTCTCGGATGTACGGCACACGGTCGTCGGAAGGGTGGTTGCTCCGCAACTCTTTCGGTTCACTGGTTCACCTGCTCGTTCGTTGTCTCACTGTTTGGGGTCGTCGTTCTCCGTCTTTTGCTGCTGTCTTTGACTCCGATTTGCTACTGTTCGGCCTCTGTTTTGCTGCTCACTGTTCAGGTCACCTGTTTTGATGTTTTAATTATTTTAATGATTATGAATGCAGTTTTTATGTTACTGTTTTTAAGATTTTTAGGCAATGCTTTAAGTGGATTTGGGCTGCTGTTTTGGGGTGTTAAACAGTGCAGTTCAGACGTGTAAAATAGTGCAGTTTGGGCGTGAATGGGGCTGCTGTTTAGGCGTGAATGTGGCTTCTGTTTTGGTGGTTATTTTTGGTGGTGTATAGGCGTTTTGGATTCGGCTATGGAGGATAGTTTCTTGTGGTGGATTTGGTTATGGTGGAGGATTAAGGCTCTTGTTGTCTCGGCTATGGAGGAGATGGTTAGGGCTCTTTGTTCTCTTTTTGTGTATATGTGAAGTGTTTTGATGTCTTGGGCGTGTATTAGAGAGAGTGGAGAGATTATGTGGCTAGGTTAATGCATGTTTATATAGAAGAGAGCTAGGGTTTGCCCTTGTCTCACAAGGAAGAGATCTAGTTTCCAAATTAGGAGTCCTAAGGATGGTATACACAAGATTGAGGGGGGACAAAATATTTTAAATTAGGAAGTCAACTATTTGATTGGTTTTAATTGGTTAGGATTGATTTTAATTAGGCATATCTTCTTTTTAATTTTAGTATATGATATATTCAAATTATTTAATTTAGGCATGATTTTAGTTTAAGTTTGGTAAATGTTTTATTTAATTGGTAAATGGTTTAAATATTTTATTTAATATTTAATGTTTAAATTAATATTTATTTATTTAATTTGGGATGTGTTTTATGGGCTTTGGGGAGCTAAATGGGCTGGGGTGTGAGGCTAGCAGCAAAACCAGAATTACCGACACCGTTCGAACGCTTCCTCGAACGCGACACGAACGCCCGCAATCTGTTTGTCGTTCGAACGCATACACGAACGCAGCACGAACGAAAACAGTGAACCTTGTTTATTCTGAATTTCCCCTCCCGACCTCCGTTTCCCGCAATATCCTTAGCTAAAAAGGTAGTGCCTCCAACTGATACTCATCATCGGGTTTCACATGCAAAAATGCAATGCCTACAAACATCACGAACTATAAAACATGTAGCGTAATCATGACATGAAAATACATCAACTTGAAAACAAGACATAACATGATTGAAAACTGAAATACGTCATAATATTTATAAAAGCATGATTAAACTTGTACGCATGAAATCATGACTGAAAAACTACAAGGTATGCACATAAGATGAAAACTAATTTATGTACTGAAAATGTAATTGTGAACTGTAAATCATGAACGTGAGCTTGAAAACATTAATTACAGTAAAAACATGTTTATGTTTTGAAAATTGCTTATATGTTTGTAAATCTGAAATTCATAAAACTAAAATCTGAGCTGAAAATACATATGCAACAATCGGGATTGGGACGTCTCCCATGCATCGCCATACGTACCGATATTGGGCCGTCGCCCCGCGTACGCTTGTCATGCCCCAAAATATGGAAAACCACACCAGTATCGTAACTTGGGGTGTGAAACCTACTTAGTAGGACCTGACACCGCGTAAGTAGGGGAACATGTACATGAACATGAACATGAAAAGCATATGGGGGTGATCAGTGTCCCACGAGACAAGCGATCCCGAGCTCACTAAACATGAAGGGACATTTGATTTTCTTTATCTTATAAAATATTTATTGAAAAATTAAACTGAAATTCATGAGAAAATTGAACTTGAAAACATGTGTCTTGAAAACATGAGCTGAAAACATATCTTATGAAAAACATGAATTATGACCACATATGTCCTATATATACTGCGAACTTGTTAATGTGAATTAGTTTTTTAATTTGAATGTAAACATGAAAGATATGACGTGACATGATCATGTAAGCATGACATACAAGCATAACATGTCATACAAACATGAAAATATGACCCAAAGTTATAGCATGAACTGTTACATGAATGCATGATGTGAGAACGTAACATGGATATCTCATTCTACAACATTAAACTTATGCATTGTTGTATAAGGCCACCCAAACCCGTAGTTAGAACCAACCCAAACTCTTAGTGGCTTGGATCTAATCTAAACCATATGAAAATCTTAGAAGTCATGCACGACATGAATGTAACCTGAATAACATGCCTATGTTGTAACTAAAAATATAGGAAAGTCGTGACATATAAAAAAAAAATACACTTAAATTATAAACTATAAACGTCAACCAGAAACTATACATGTGAACTATAGGCATGCATAACATGAACAGGAACATAAGACATATTCTTGATTAATCTTATCTAAAGCATGTACATATAATCTATATTTAAATCACTTTCATAGACTTATCCATAAATCATCATCATAAAACATGTTTTGAGCACTTAAATGTAAATCATGCATAAAGATCAAGTTGAAGTTACAACTTAATCCATAAGTTTAATTACATAATATGATTATAATACTTATCATCCATAAATCATGAATCCTACACACAACTTACATGAACTATTTATTCATGCATTACTTATCACCTTCTAAATTGAACATCAAGCTCATAGTAGCAAGTTTACCAAAACAGAACATACATATATTCATTTGACCAAGCATTCATCCAAGTGACATTTTCTTACCCTATCTTACAAATCTCCACCTCTTTCATGCATAAGACATCATTTCATGCATACTTATACACATAAACATACAATTAATAAAATGAAATATATATATATATATATATATATATATATTACATTATATTAGGCCCATCAAGCACATTCAATTTTATGATTACAAGCAAGTTTCAAGCATTATCAAACACAAGGCAACAACATAAGTGTAAGTTTATCCTTAAATTTGCTCTATTTATACAAAACAATCCCAACTCTATTTCCCACACCATTCCGCCATCATTATCATATTATCCAATTTAGCAAAATCAAAACCACTTGATAAATAATCGATGTCATGACACTTTATGAACATAATAAACACTTTTACCAACCTTACTATGCCATAACATTCTCAAAAATCTCATACCCCATTCTCGGCCAAACTAAGGTAAATTCATCTTTCAAATATTCAATCATGCTATTAGACAAGGCATAACACTACACTACATATATTAAATTCAAGGCACTAATTCATAGAAATCAAGCGCTTTATCTAGATAGCTTTGATTTAAATAAACTCATTAATCATCACTAAGCAATTAGACTACTCAAAAGAAAAGAAAATCTTATCCTCTTCTTATGTGAAATTCGACCATGGCTAGGGGAAAAAGGGGTTCATTTGCCAAATCATGATTTTCAATCAAATATTTGTTCAATCATCATCAAAAGCATCAACATTCACTTATTAGTGCGTAATCTAACCAATTAAATTAACTTAAGCTCAACTCTTTACCAAATTCAAAAATTGGGGCTTATGGATTTAAGCATGAAACTTTGAAATAAAAGAGAGAATAGGAAAGAGAGCTTACTAGGTGGGAAACTTATTGAGGGAACTACCTTATTTCCTTGGCTAATGGCGTGAAAGTTTGAGCTTAGGGATTTAAGCTCAACAATTTTTTTTTTTTTTTTTTTTTGTGTTGAAGAAGAAGAAAACGTAAGTGAAGAGTAGATGAAAGAGAGAAGATGAATAGTAAATGACTTATATAGTGGAGAGTTGAATTTTTATAAATAAAATGTTGACGGTGGATTTTGGTCTCAGGGTAATACAGGAATATTACCTCCGAGGGAATCCTCCTCCAACTGTGAATTTGTTTGGTTATGGGGAACCAAAGACAAACTTAGCGGAAAGCAAGAAAATACGCCAATCAGACAAGGTGATTTAACGTGGTTCGGTGGATTTGGATCCGACCTACGTCCACGGACAAGAACAGGGTGATACTTTTTATTACTCAAATACACTCCTCGGGTCTCTTCTTTGCTTTTACAAATCGAAGCTTGATGATTCTAATCCCTCAATCTTGTGATGATTTTCAGATGTCTTTTACACATGCTCTACCCTCTTATTTATAATAATACAGAAATCAGACTCCTATTTGCATAAGAAATCCTATTTGGACTCAATCTTCTCTTCTTGTAGGGTTTCCTGATCCGGTACTGCCTTCTTCTTCCGTTTTCCCTTTTGGATTCTGACTCCTTCTCCTTGCGAGAATAGGATATCTCTCTTATCTTATCCATAAGAATGGGGTGTTGTTGTC
Organism: Zanthoxylum bungeanum; assembly: GCA_019454045.1. Lineage (NCBI taxonomy): Eukaryota > Viridiplantae > Streptophyta > Magnoliopsida > Sapindales > Rutaceae > Zanthoxylum > Zanthoxylum bungeanum. The sequence goes on from SKCR01010107.1 coordinate 152,750, forward strand.
TTGAACACGGCCCGTTGTCTGGTCGGTCTTAATGAGGTCGGCCATGACAATCTTTTATGCTGAGAGCGTTCCTGCCGACCTCTATAGTGCTCGGTCATCTGAACCAAAGTGGTCGGTCTTCACATGAACTGGTCGGGTCGGCTACATGATCTTAGCCAGACAGAGAATTTACCCTTTTGTCCTTGTCGTGCTGTCTTAAATGTTGTAGCGCCTGAAAACACCATCAACATCTGTCCCCTAGTTCTCGGTTCCAACGAGTATGTGAGTTGGTACCGGGAACTATATGAAGAGGGTGTGCTGATTGTCTTCGCTGGTAGTCGTCCCAGGATGCAAAAAAGAATTTTCTTGCCGTTCCAATCATCTTTCCTCGAGACGTACAACCGTCATGTCTTCTTAAATGCCTATCAAATCAACTTTAGGGTTTCTTCTAATGTTCGACATTTGTCAAACATCCGCCGGGTTCCCGCCAAAGGAGGGGACGAATCGACCGCGCAGAGGCGTTTTCACAGTGGGCTGATCTCAGCCGTCTGTTTGAACTTGGGAGGCCCCTTTTATAGCCGACACTTGGCGTTCATCCGGGCTCTTCCTTCAGATCCAATGGTCACGAGCGCCTTTGCCATGACTATAAGAGGACGAGGCCTTCACTGTTCATTTCTTTTTCGGCAATTTTTTCTTCTCTTCTGAGAATTTCTCTGCGATTCGTTCAACTCCGTGTTCTTGAAGCTTAACCGTGGTCTTCTCCTTTTTCGTTGCTGAGCACCTAAGGAACGGGCATCACCGCGCCGTATAACCTCCTGCTTTTGAGAAGAACAAGTAAGTCTTCTGAGCGACCTCTCCTCTTTTTTTTTTGTTATGCCGTGATTCTGTTTGTTTATTTTGCTTAAGGAGAGACTTGTGGTTTTGCTGGGCCTTGCTTTAGGGCACCTTTTAGAGACTCCCTATCTAGTTTAGCATGGACACCGTGGGTAGCTCCTCATAGACTGATTCTCCTCCCTTCTCTGTTCTTCTGGGTGTCAGGGATGTCCGACAATAGTTCTCCCTCCGAAAGGCCTGCCAAGATTTCAACTCCCCCTGCTGAAGAGCTCTCCTCGGGCTCAGGGGCACCTAGTGTAGAAGACCTTGACACTACCCTTACTGCTTCTGAGATCGAAAACGACTCCTACCATCAGAGAGTTCCTCGGAAGGACCCAGAGCCTGGTGAACTGGGGTCGTCGGCTCTGGATATGAACCGTCTTTCTAAAATAACCGAGGACGATCTTGCCCTTCTTCGGCTGCAGTATAACATACCTATAGATATTGCCCTTGAAGTTCCTGGTCTTATGGATCGTGCTAGCCAACCTGACGAGGGCTCGGTGGTGCTTCTTCCTGTTTTCTTTGAGTGTGGGCTGCGGCTGCCGATTCAACCTTACTTCGCTTGGATGTTGGCCGAGATGGAGATCGCTCCCTGTCAGCTGAGCTTAAACAGTTGGAGAATTCTGGCCGGGTTGTATGTGGCTTGGCATCGAGCAGGACTCGGCGAGCCTTCTCTCGAAGAGATGAAGAGGTTATACCGGTTGAAAGCCAATCCTAGGTCGTACCACGGATGGTATTACCTTTCAGCTTATGACAGCTCGTCAAATGTTGTTAAGAAACTCCCTGATTCAAATAAGAACTTCAAAGATCTCTGGTTCTGGGCCACTGGAGATTGGGGACGGACCCTGAGGTCGGATGAAGGGGAGACTTTGGTACCGGATATCTTCAGGGCGGGAGGTTAGGAGATTGACCTTTTATTTTTCCTTAGTTTCTCTCTTCTCTCTCTTTTTTATGTGGGTTCTTACCCCTCTCCCTCTATTCTTTTTTAGCCTGTTGGAGGGATGCTCCAAAGGTTTCCCATCGGGTGCGGGTCCGGGTAGGCTGGGCTCGTCGGTATGCTGCCCACTGGAGGGAATTGGTTAATGACGCGGCCTTTGTTGAATTAGGCCTTACTCGGACCGTTCCTTCAGAAGTCTCAGGTCGGATAGGTAGGTGTCTGATGGCTGTTTTGATGATCTTACCTGTTTGTTTCATCATGTTTGATATCTTTGTTATATGCTCGGTCCCTGATTTCCTTCCTTTTTTTTTTGTAGGCATGTCGAAGAGGCCTAAGTTTCTTGAGAAGTTGGCCGGTACCATGAAGAAAGCGGCCGTGCTGATGCTGGGACTTCCCAATCGCAGCCTGACCCTGCTGTGCTGGGAGGGCGTCTCAAGGAGATGCTCAGCCAGTTGCTCGGGGTCTCTCTTCTCCTGGTGTACAAACGTCGGGATCTGCTCGTCTCACCGATCCGCCGAAGCTTTTGAGGAAGAGGAGGCGTCAATTTGGGTCTGAGGAGACCGAGCTGGTCCAAGAGGAAGAAGAGGAGGGAGCTGCTCCGGTTAAGAGGAAGGACGTCCGTAGGGGGAGGAAGTCCTCTGAAGGCTCCTCCAAAAAACGGAAGGGCCCTGTGGTCCTCGGGGTGGATGACTTGGGAGAAAACATCCGGGAGGCTACCTCACACTTAGTGCCGGCTTTCAATGAGTTGGCCGAGGTGATTCCCCCGGGGGAGGTTCAAGGTATGAGGATGTATCTCCCGAAGGTGTTGTGACTGAGATGAGTTCTCAGATGGCGAAGGTATTTTCACTTCCCTTCTCGGTTTTGGGTCTGGTTCTTTTTATTTTATGTATTGACTCCTTTCTCCTTTTTTGTGTGCAGGCCAATTATCGCATGGCCAAGAATAAGGGTCTTCTTCTGACTTTGTTGTCCGAGGGTGGTCAGGCCCAGAGGCTTCAAAATTGTCTCTCCGAATTGGAGGCAAAACTGGCTGACCGGGAGGAGGTGATTAAAAATCATGAGGCGACCGCTGTTGAGAATTTCAGGGCGAACAAGGCTCTCAAAGCTGCTGCTGCGCTGGAAAGAAAACTTGCTGATAATGCCAGGGAGGACCTGAAGGTTGCCCAATCTGAGATTGGCGTTCTGAAGGGGAAGGTAGCAAGTGCTGAGGCCAAGTTGAAGAGCAAAGACGAGGAGGTTGCACGGGCCCGAGATAGTCTTGAGAGGAAGAAGACCGAGCTTGAGGAGAGAGAGGTTGATCTCGAGGAGAGAGAGATCGAGCTTGAGAAGAGGGAGAGTGAGCTTGAGGCCGAGAAGGAGGCTATCCGCCTTGAGGGAGTTGGTGATTGTGCCGATTTAATTCCGATGGTGCTGCCAAGCCTGAATATGGACCCCATCCGTGCGGCCATCAGTTATTGCAAGGGGGATATCTCCGAGGAGGAATTCCAGAAATGGCTCCCTCCACCTGCCGAGGAGGTTATGAATCCTGATCCGATTTCGGTCGTCCCGGCTTCTGGAGTTTCCCAAGAAGGACGATCTGATATTCCAGTCTCCGGCGAGGACTGCCTTGAGATCCCTCCTCCCGTCCCTGAAGTAGAGGTCTATCCTGCTGTCGAGGTTGAAGCCATAGTTCCTCCTCCCGATGCCGAGCGCTTCTCCCGCCACCTGAACCATCTGAGAAGAAAATCCTGCTCCTGCGCGGGCTGAATGAAAAGGGTAACCCTACCGGGGCCCTATGTACACTTTAACTTGTGTAATTATAATTTTATATACACATGTATATTTATGTCTATTTATTTCTCCCTTTTTTGTTGTCCGAACAATATGAGACCCTTCAGAGGTCATCATGAACCGGAGGGGTATAACCTGACCCCGAGCTGGGTAACGGTCTTCGATTCTGGGGGAATGTTTCCTCCCCAAATCGAAGGAGTTTGACTCGGTGGGACGTAACCCGACCCCGAGCTGAGTGAAAGACGGGTTCTAGGGGCATGTTTACCTCCCCAAACCGAAAGAGTTTGACTCGGTGGGACGTAACCCGACCCCGAGCTGTAAGAATCGCTTGGCCCTGGGGGAATGTTACGTCCCCAGTCCAAAGAGCAGACTCGGTGGGACATTGCCCGACCCCGAGCTGTAAGAGTCACTTGGTCCTGGGGGAATGTTACGTCCCCAGTCCAAAGGGTAGACTCGGTGGGACATTGCCCGACCCGAGCTGGAATCACTTGGTCCTGGGGGAATGTTACGTCCCCAGTCCAAAGGGCAGACTCGGTGGGACATCGCCCGACCCCGATCTGTGAGAATCACTTGGTCCTGGGGGAATGTTACGTCCCCAGTCCAAAGAGCAGACTCGGTGGGACATCGCCCGACCCCGATCTGTGAGAATCACTTGGTCCTGGGGGAATGTTGCGTCCCCAGTCCAAAGAGTAGACTCGGTGGGACATTACCCGACCCCGAGCTGTAGAATCACTTGGTCCTGGGGGAATGTTACGTCCCCAGTCCAAAGAGCAGACTCGGTGGGACATCGCCTGACCCTGATCTGTGAGAATCACTTGGTCCTGGGGGAATGTTACGTCCCCAGTCCAAATAGCAGACTCGGTGGGACATCGCCCGACCCCGATCTGTGAGAATCACTTGGTCCTGGGGGAATGTTACGTCCCCAGTCAAAAAGAGCAGACTCGGTGGGACATCGCCCGACCCCGATCTGTGAGAATCACTTGGTCCTGGGGGAATGTTGCGTCCCCAATCCAAGAGCAGACTCGGTGGGACATTGCCCGACCCCGAGCTGTAGGAATCACTTGGTCCTGGGGGAATGTTACGTCCCCAGTCCAAAGAGCAGACTCGGTGGGACATCGCCCGACCCCGATATGTGAGAATCACTTGGTCCTGGGGGAATGTTACGTCCCCAGTCCAAAGAGCAGACTCGGTGGGACATCGCCCCCCGACCCGTGTGAGAATCACTTGGTCCTGGGGGAATGTTACGTCCCCAGTCCAAAGGGCAGACTCGGTGGGACATCGCCCGACCCCGAGCTGAAGTTTTTTGAATAGTCCCGGTGGGTTTTTTGCTTTCAAAGGATTTTGCCAGAAAGGAATTTTTATTCATGCTTGGGGGCGTGCTGCCCTCTTTACAACAGTTGTTCCTATTCGGTGTTTTTGCCCGGTTTCTGTAAAAAAGAAAATAGAAGAAAGGAAAGTTGATTTTTACGGGAAGTACTTTCTTAACATTTCGGCGTTCCATGGTTTCTTCAGCCTCGTGCCGTCCAGATGTTCTAGGATGTAGGCCCCTGGTCTTACTGCCTATGCCTCGTGATTTTGTAGGGTCCTTCCCACTTGGCACCTAACGACCCTTCTTCTGGTCGTCGGGTGTTCAGAGTCATTTTTCTTAGCACTAGATCGCTTGTTAGAAAGGAGCGGGTCCGAACTCTCCTATTGTAGAAGCGGGCCATTCTCTGTTGGTAGATTGCTGCTCTTACTGCTGACTGTTCTCTTCTTTCTTCGATCAGGTCGAGGTGGTTTTTGATAAGTTCTTCGTTCCGCTCGTTCTCGAAGTGGCGGACCCTGTGGGTTGATATTCCGATCTCTGCTGGGATGACGGCCTCACATCCGTATGATAGGGAGAAGGGTGTCTCTCCTGTTGAATCCTTGAAGGTCGTCCGGTGTGCCACAGTACTTCCGGTAGCTCCTCGACCCATAGGCTTTTGCTTGATCCCAGTCGAGCTTTCAGGTTTGACTTGATGGTTTTATTGGTGGCTTCAACCTGCCCGTTTGACTTGGGATGGGCTGGCGAGGCGAATTTCAAAGTTATCTGGAGGTCTTCACAAAGTTTCCTGAATCCCCTACTGTCGAATTGCTTTCCGTTGTCGGTGATGATTGCTTGGGGGATTCCGAACCGCAGATTATATTTCTTTTCAGGAACTCTGTGGCCTTTTTTTCCGAGATGGTGGAAATGGCTCTACCTCTACCCATTTGGTAAAGTAGTCTATGGCCACGATTACATATTTTGCCTGACCTCGTCCTTTCGGCAGGCCCTATGATGTCTAGCCCCCACTGTGCGAAGGGCCAGGGGCTGGATATGGTGGTCAGCTGCTCTGCCGGTTGATGGTAGAGGTTGGCATTTTTCTGGCAACCTTCGCATTTCCGCGCTATCCTTACGCCATCCTGGTGCATGGTTGGCCAGTAAAACCCTTGCCTCAAGGCTTTGAAGGCGATTGATCTTCCCCCGGCGTGGCTTCCGCAGATGCCTGAGTTAATCTCCCTGAGCACATAGTCTGCTTCTTCTGGTGCTAAGCATCTTAGGAGGGGTACGGTGTATCCTCCTCCGGTAGAGTACTCCTTCAATCAGGGAAAACTTGGTACTCTTGAACTTCAGCTTCCTGGCCTCCTTTTTATCTTTAGGGGTTTCTCCTGTTTCCAGATATCTCCTGATCGGCTGCATCCATGAATCTTTGCCTTCTTCTTCTAGTACATCCACCTCTGTCTCCCTATGCTTCTTTCTCGGAGGTATATAAGAGGGATTACCCTGGGGTTTTATGTCCTCATTGAAGAGGCGAGTCGGGCTAGGGAATCTGCTTCGCAGTTGTCTTCTCGTCCGACCTGTTCAAAGAGTACGTTTCCCACTTTCTCCACCCATTTCTTCACTTCGGCTAGGTAAGCTACCATGGCTGGTTCTCTGGCTTGAAAGTCCCCTTTCAGCTGTTGTATTGCTAGCTGAGAATCACTCCTGATCACTACGTTGTGGACCCCTACTACCGTACATAGCCTTAGTCCGGCCAGTATTGCCTCGTACTCTGCTTCATTGTTTGTGGTTTTGAAGGCGAATTTGAGGGCGAGCAGTATTTCTTCTCCCTTTTCACTTTTTAGTGCTACCCCTGCTCCGTAGCCGTGCAACTTGCGGATCCGTCTACAGACATTTCCCACCTGTCTTCTTCCACAGCCAAGACCTGTGGTTTCGTGAGTTCTGCTATGAAGTCCGCTAAGGCCTGCCCTTTATTGCTGTTCTTGGGAGGTAGGAGATGTCGTGCTCGCTTATTTCTGCTGACCACTTCATCAGTCTCCCTGAGGCCTCTGGTTTCTGCAAAATTTGTCTCAGGGGATAATCTGTGTATACCTTGATAGGATGGGCTTGAAAGTAAGGTCGTAATTTCCGTGTTGCAGTGACCAGGGATAGGGCAATGAGTTCGTGCATGGGGTATCGAGTTTCTGCGTCCAGCAGGGCTTTACTGACGTAGTAAACCGGTTTCTGGACATGGTCGGTCTCTTGTACCAGTGCCGAGCTTACTGCGTGTTTTGAGACGGCCAGGTATAGATACAGTGTCTCTCTGGGAGGGGTTTGGCTAGGAGAGGGGGCTGTGCCAGGTATTGTTTTAGGTGCTGGAAGGCTTCTTCGCACTCAGGTGTCCAGTCGACCCCTTTTTGAGCTTTTTTGATGACTTGAAGAAAGGATGGCACTTGTCGGTTGCTCGCGAGATGAACCGGTTGAGTGCGGCGATTCTTCCTGTAAGGTTTTGTACTTCCTTAACTGTCTGGGGCGATTTCAGGTCTAGCACGGCTTGTATCTTTTGCGGGTTCGCTTCGAATGCCTCGCGAACTCACCATGTAGCCCAGAAATTTCCTGAGGCTACCCCGAATGCACACTTCTCTGGATTGAGCTTTAAACTGTGTTTCCTCAGGAGTTCGAAAGTTTTCTTCAGGTCGGCCACATGGTCTCTTGGTTCTCCGGACATTGTTATCATGTCGTCGACATATACCAGCATGGTTGTGCCGATGAGCGGTTTGAAGATTTTGTTCACCAGTCTCTGGAAAGTCGCCCCTGCATTCTTCAATCCGAAAGCATTACTTTATAACAGTACAGCCCTTGGTCAGTGATAAAGGTGGTCTTCTCCTCGTCCGCAGGGTGCATCTTGACTTGATTGTATCCCGAGAAAGCGTCCATGAAGCTTAGCAGCCCTCGGCAGGCTGTTGTGTCTACCAGTTGGTCTATATTTGGGAGGGGAAAGCTGTCTTTTGGACATGCTTTGTTGAGGTCGGTGAAATCTACGCACATTCTCCACTTTCCGTTAGATTTTTTCACCAATGCTACGTTGGACACCCATTCTGGGTACTTTACTTCCCGGATGAAACCGGCTTTCAGCAATTTTTCCACCTCGGTTGCTATTGCTCCGCACCGCTCCTGGTTGAATATTCTCCTCTTCTGTTTTACTGGTTTGTGTAATGGGTTCACCGCTAAGCGATGACTTACGAATTTTGGGTCGATTCCGGGCATGTCATCGTGTCCCCATGCAAAAACGTCGGGGTACCCTTGTAGACATTCCAAAAGTCTTTCTTAGGGCCTCGTCTAGACTTCCCCCCATTTTTATGCTTTTCTTTGGCCCGAATAGCTTTACTTCTTCTAATTCTTCGGCTGCTCCGAGCCGTGCAGCTTTATCGGGCCGAGGAGCAGGGTCTTTCCTCGTGTTCTCGTCGTCCTCGTCTCTCTGTCTCTTCTTGGTGCCTCTTTCCACGCAGAGGGTCTCTCGCGAGTAAGTGGCAAAACAGCTGCGGGCTATCTTTTGGCTTCCGCATATGATCCCGATCCCTTCCCGTGTGGGGAACTTCAATTTCAAGTAATAACAGGACATTGCGGCTTTGGTTCTCATCATGAAGGGGCGGCCGACAATGACTTGATAACTGCTCATGCAGTCTACTACAGTGAAGTTTATCATGATTGTTCGGGTTTTGGGGGCGGCTCCGATCGTCATTGCTAGTTGAATTCTTCCCAGTGGGACGACCGTTGATCCCCCGAAACCGTACAGGGGGTGATGTCTTTGGTTAGAGATGTGCATTCTACCCCCAGGCTCTCCAAAGTTTCTTTAGAAATTATGTCTACTGCGCTCCCGGGGTCCACCAAGATTCTGTCCACTTCTGTGCCGCCGATTGTTGCTTTGATTATTAGTGCGTCGTCATGGGGGAAACTTACCCCCTGGGCGTCTTCATCGGTGAACATAATGGGTGTCGACCGATTTCCTCGTAGGTTTGGGATTTTTTCTGTTCTCAGCACCTCTGTCCCCCGTGCTCGGCTGTAAATCTTTCTCGACCGGTTAGAGTCCCCGGCCAGCGTTGCCCCTCCTGCGACGACGTTCACCTCTCGATTTTGCCCTTTGTCTGGCGGCCATGATCTTGTGGTCGATGTAATTGTTCAGGTACCCGTTCCGGGCCAGGTCCTCCATTTGTTCCCGCAGGTCCTTGCATTCATCGGTTGTGTGCCCTTTTAGATTGTGGTGCAGGCAGTAGGATCTTTTGTTTTTTCTGTCTGGGGGAAACCTCCTGAGGTCGGGCTCTATTAAGAGGCCTTTCTCCCGTATCTCCATGATGATTTCCCCTGGCGGCTTGCTTAGGGGAATATATGCTTCCTCTCGGACCACATGGTTTACTTGAGTTGCGGGCCCTTTGCCTTGATCCTTTTGTGCCATTGGTTTGAACTCTTTGGGTCTTGGATTGAACTTCCGGAATTCTCTCTCCGGTCGCCGATGGTCTTCTCTCCTTGTTACCCTTTCTCTGGCGGTTGTCCCTCTCCGGGATACTTTTTCCTCGCTTTCTAGTAGGACGTACTTCCTGGCTACCTCCAGTGCGGTAGCGTAGTCCGGTGTCTCATGGATCCTCAGGTGGGTCCACAGTTTCCCGACCCTTAGGGCCCCTTTCAGACTTTCCAGGGCTTCTTGGGATTCGTACGCTCCGACCTCGAGTACAGTGTTGTGATACCTTTCAATGAAGCTTTTCAGTGTTTCGTCGTCTCCTTGTTTTATGAGCCTTAGTTCCCCCTATTGTTTTTTTAGGGGTGCAGGCTCCTTTGAAATGCCGGATAAACGACTTCTTAAGTTGGGAGAAGCTCTGAATGCTCCTCGGGGCCAGACTTCTATACCATAGGATGGCGGGCCCCCCTAAAGTTAAGGGAAATACTTTGCATATGGCGTCGCCCGTTACTCCCTGTACTTCCATCAGGAGGACAAAGTTTTCGATGTGGGATTTTGGGTCGGAGTGGCCTTTGTATGGTGCCATGGTCGGCATGTTAAATCGCTTCGGGAACTGTGCTGCCTTTATTTCTTCCGTAAGGGGAGACCCCTCTTCCTCGCCTCGGGTGTCTCCCGCGCCGATCTTGAGGCCTTCTCCCCATCTGGTCATCTCTTTTCTCAACCAAGATTTTATTTCACGGGTTGTGCCCCTGTGTCGCCTTCTGTGTTCTTCTGTTCGCCTGTTGCCCCGGGCGTGGCGTTCTTTAAACCTAGAGGTCTCCTGTACGTCTTCGTTATACTTTCTATCCTCCCTCTTGGAGTTGTAAAAACTGTCGGAGGAGGGGTCGGGTGATTGTTCCTCCTCTTCTTCTTCCCATGTGTCTTCTGATCTTCCTACCACCGCAGATCTTATCCCATAGGGGCCTCTCTTTCTGGGTCCCTCGTCTTCGCTTACATCTACTACTCTTTTCCATCTTTCCCCTCCTCCTCCTTTGTCCGGTCTCGGTTCAGTTTTCTCGTTGTTTGCTCCTTCCATTCTTTCTAGTCGATCCATCATAGACCTCATGCCATCTTCCATTTTTTTCATCCAGTCCATTGCCGGACCTCCTGGTTGGTGATTTCCGTCTTCCGCCATTTGTCTTATCACGTGAACTGCTTTTTGTGAAGTTCCCCACAGACGGCGCCAACTGTTGACGGTGGATTTTGGTCTCAGGGTAATACAGGAATATTACCTCTGAGGAAATCCTCCTCCAACTGTGAATTTGTTTGGTTATGGGGAACCAAAGACAAACTTAGCGGAAAGCAAGAAAATACGCCAATCAGACAAGGTGATTTAACGTGGTTCGGTGGATTTGGATCCGACCTACGTCCACGGACAAGAACAGGGTGGTACTTTTTATTACTCAAATACACTCCTCGGGTCTCTTCTTTGCTTTTACAAATCGAAGCTTGATGATTCTAATACCTCAATCTTGTGATGATTTTCAGATGTCTTTTACACATGCTCTACCCTCTTATTTATAATAATACAGAAATCAGACTCCTATTTGCATAAGAAATCCTATTTGGACTCAATCTTCTCTTCTTGTAGGGTTTCCTGATCCGGTACTGCCTTCTTCTTCCGTTTTCCCTTTTGGATTCTGACTCCTTCTCCTTGCGAGAATAGGATATCTCTCTTATCTTATCCATAAGAATGGGGTGCTGTTGTCTTGAACACGGCCGTTGTCTGGTCGGTCTTAATGAGGTCGGCCATGACAATCTTTTATGCTGAGAGCGTTCCTGCCGACCTCTATAGTGCTCGGTCATCTGAACCAAAGTGGTCGGTCTTCACATGAACTGGTCGGGTCGGCTACATGATCTTAGCCAGACAGAGAATTTACCCTTTTGTCCTTGTCGTGCTGTCTTAAATGTTGTAGCGCCTGAAAACACCATCAACATAAAATATTTATAAAAATTATGCACATGGTAAAAATATGTATTATTTCCGAAATCAACTATTTATCCCACTAAAATATACATTTTCGACCTCATTCTGGTCAAAATTTAGAAAACTATCCACCATCAAAATTGTAGATCTCGACCTAAGATTTCTGACGGTATAAGAATCACTGAAATCTGAAGTTGGTAGCTCAAATTAGGGCTAAAATACTAAAAGTTACCTATAACTCAGTTAAGCTAACAAAAAAAGTGTCGGAATTAAAAGCTTATGCTCAATCTTCGGTCGGGATTTCTAAGTTATGAAACCTACATGTAATGCATAACGAATTTACTGTACTAGACATGCCATGAATAATCAGGGTGTTACAATTGATCCATTACATGTTCCAGAAGGATCAATCACGAGACAACGAGCTAAGAAGATCAAGGAAGCAATGCAAGGTCTAGTCCTAAAGACCTTGGTTGAACCATGCAATACAAATAAAGCAGAATCATTTTAAATGAGTTTATTAGAAGTGGGTCCAAATTATATTCATCTGACTCAGTTATTTAAAGACATTTAATTTTAATGTTTTAATTTATTTATTGGGTTAGGCTAAATTAGGGCTTGTGCGTGAGGTTTATTAAAGTGGTGTGAGGATTTTAAACCTTAATTAGATTATGACTTTGTTTTAGTTTCCTATTTGGATTTTGAATCTTTGTTAAATTAGTTTTTTTTTTTAGTTTCTTATTTGGATTAGGGTTCCCTAAGATTTATTATATAAGGCGATCTTATGCATTAATAAAATTAGAATTTTTCAAACTAAAATTACTGTTATTGCCGTGAACATTGAGAGAAAAAGTGAATTTCTCTTTCTCATTAAATTGAACACCTGACTTATTAAAGGGGTTGTATCCTTTTGAAAGGGTTTGTATCCTTTTGAAAGGGTTTTCAAAACTTCTTTCTATTAAATCAAGACTTATTTCTTGATTTTGAAAGGGCTTTCAAGGGCGGGTTCTTTAAGGGTCTAATATGATATTGGAAAGGATTTTGTTCCTAAAAAATTATGATTCACGGTTCTTGTGGTTTGCTCAATTACGTGGGATTTTCTAGGACTCAATCCTACGATAATTTCCGTCATTTGGTATCAAGAGTTCAGAATTTCAAAGTCAGATTTTCCCATCCTTTTTATTTTCTAGGTTCAGTTCTTAATGTGTTGAGTCTAGTCTTAGGGTCTTTCAATTTCAGTTAATCAAAAAAACAAAAAAAATGTCTGATTTATGTCAGTTTCTTCAGTAAAGTAATTTTATTTTTAGTCAGACCTTGGCTTTGATAAACTCTACGTGTAAGCCTTTATTATTGTTTTACTTTTGCATGCATTTAAGTTGATCATCTGACTTTGCATAAATTTAAATTGTTTACATATGACTTTGCATGCATTTTAGTTGTTGATCCTCTACGTTACATATGTTATTTTGCTTAGGCAAATTGTTATTTTGCATGCGTAATATTCCTATGCGTATTTTCGTCAGTTTTGTCAAAATATTCATGTCAGTTTCGGTCTTGTGTCAAATCATTTATTTTTCACAAAAAACTATTTTTTCCTGCATAAATATATAGATTAATTTCTTGGAGATTAGGTTTTTTTTTTATTGCTTAGGGTAACCCTGTTGTGCAAGTAACCTTGTGACACGAGGAAAGCAAATAAACCCTTGGGAAAAATTCCTTATTTATTTTTGGTTTATTGATTAGTTAAAGTACTTAATAGTTACACCTTTAGCAAAAAGTAAGGAAAAAAAGTAAAAAAACAAAAAAACAAAAAACAAAACAAATGGGTCATAAAAAAAAAAGGAAGAAAATCAAGAGAATCAAGAAAAAGAGTTAAGGCATATTTACTTGCATAATAGGGTTCTCGTAAACACTAATTTGCAACCTTGCAAATTATTTTTAGGTTTTTTCTTGATCGAGTCTCCGTTATTACATTCTTGTGTCATTTAAATTATAATTTTTTATTGAACTCGAGGTAATTCACTGAGTGGTAAAAGACAGAGTGTATCAGCACAACATTGGGTAAAAGCCAATTAAGTGTAAACACGAGTGGAGTGCATTACGAGTGTAAACACGATAGCTTGGTAAGGTATTATTTCTTGCTTTATTTTCCCTTATTATTACTAATTCTTCTGTTGAGATAGTAGACAATGAGATGAGTGTTTTAGATAGACTTAATGCTTTAGAAAGAAATCCACAGAGATAGTAAAGAACATGAATACATAAGTGGAGAGACTTTATAGAGAAATGACTAGTGTTCAGTTGTCTAATGCTCACAGGAGACTGGTATAGCCCCAGTAGTCTAGGCTAGAGCATACAGAGTCACAGCCACCTAGGGCACCACTTGATGAGTATAAGGAAGAAAATAACTATGAGTTTGAGGATGTGATGGAAGCAGAGGATGATGAGGATAGATATAGACCGAGAGATAGAAGATATTGGAGGATACATGAAAGAAAGGACATGAGATTTGATTATAGAAGATACGAGAGGAAACATGAAAAAGAGACATGAGATTTGATGATGCATGAGACCAAATGAGAGAAGATATGAGAGTCCCAAGGAGAAATCATATGAGGTACGATGATAGATATGAAGATGATGAGTAGGATTACTAAGAGAAAAGAGATTATAGCATACGAGATGATGTAGATGGGGACTTGAGCAGTATCAAGATGAAGAGGATGAGAGATCCTGAAGCATACTTAGAGTGGGAAAAGAAGATTGAACTGATATTTAATTGCCACAATTATTCTGATGAGAAGAAAATGAACTTGGCAGTAATTGAGTTCACAGACTATGCTATTATATGGTGGGATTAGCTTGTCCCTAGCAGAAGGAGAAACTATGAGAGACCTACCACTACATGGGAAAAATTGAAAGCTCTCATAGGGTAGAGATTTATACCTACCCACTACAACAGAGAATTGTTTCGGAAATTACAACATTTACACCAAGGGTCCAAGAGTGTAGAGGATTATCATACGGAAATGGAGGTTGCAATGATAAGAGCTAATGTATTGGAGGATATGGAGGCTACTATGGTTTGTTTCTTAGCTGGACTGAATATAGAAATAGCCAACATAGTAGAGTTGCATCACTATGTGGAGATATATGATATGGTACATATAGCCATCAAGGTTGAGAGGCAGTTGAAAAAGAAGTCAACATTATCTAGATTCGATTCGCATACTACTTCGGCTTGAAAAGAGAAGTGGACTGGAAATGAAAATAGAGATGAAGGCTATAATAGACCCAAGGTTGAGAGTACTACAAAGGGAAAAAGCCAGCAGAGCCAAGCAAAATGAGGTTGAAGTCTAAGATGTAGCACCTAGAAATAGAGATATAAATATTTAAGTGTTTGGGAATGGGGCACATTTCATCACAATTTCCAAATAAGTGCACTTTAGTCTCTAGAGATACTGGAGAGGTGGAAATCGACGATAAAGAAGACATAGAAGAAGAAATGCCAAAATTGGAAGATGCTAGTGATCATGAGGGAGCGATATTTCCCAAAGAGAATCTATCCCTTGTTGTCAAGTGTGTTTTGAGTGCACATAGTAGAGAGGATGCCACAGAGTAGTAAGGAGGGAAAATATTTTCATACAAGATGCAGAGTGCATGGAAAGAGCTGTAGTATGCTTATAGATTGGGGTAGTTTCACAAATATGGCTAGCATGGCACTAGTGGAAAAGTTGAGATTGAAGTGCCTGAAATATCTCAAGCCTTATAGATTACAGTGGCTTAATGAATGTGGAGAAGTGAAAGTTGCTAAGCAGGTGTTACTTACATTTACCATAGGTCTGTACACTGATGGGGTTTTGTGTGATGTGGTACCTATGCATGCAGGCCATAATCTTTTGAGTAGAACATGGCTGTTTGATAAGAATGCGATACATGATGGTTTTTGATAGGTGTGATTTATACCCATTTATTCATACATTCTCAGCTTATTATTTTGTTAGATTTCAGGCTATTTTATGTGTTTTGTAGTTTGTTTTGTGTTTTATTGATAGGAAGCATTAGAGTATGGATCTTGAGGCTAACGTACGTATTTTTGGAGCTTAAGGATGCAAATGAAGCACACAGGAAAGGAAAAATACGTGAAACAAGTCATAATTGATTGGTATAACAAATATATGGGGATATCTAGGTGAAATCAGACTCTAGAATTCCTCTCATCCCGGTTTTTCTTAATTAAATATTTTGACGTCTCGCTTCTTTATTTTATAATTTTAGTTTAGTTTATTTTAAATTGATTTCTAAATAAAGTTAAGTTTATTAATTATATTATTTAGTATGAATTTGATTTCAATCTCTGTGGTTCAACACTCTTTATTTATCATTTACTCAAACTTGACACTGTATACTTACAGTACAATAATCTCGCAACAGTTTCAAGAATAGATATTCCTTCAAACATAAGGGGAACAAATCACATTGATGTCTTTAATGTCACATCTCGGACAATTCAGGCATGCGACTGGCAGAAGATGACGGCATTGATTGTGATTCATGTTATGCTGATTACATTGTATACATGCAGAGTTGTCATACAATGGACATGAACTGCACATATATCGTGATCACATATGTACATGCATGATTTAGCCTATTCACCGTGAAATATACATAAATGCTTACATGGCGTTCATACATAACACGCATACGTGAGTAACCTAATAGGCTCGCTAAAAATTTCTACATGATGTACCCTAAATATTATGCAACCTCGATCATTGTCCAGCGCTGGAGAAGATATGTCTATGCAATTCATCTATTACAACTCAACCCAACATACAAAATGACCTCAGACCGATAATAACATCTAAACTTGTATAATCATGCAATTTGATCATAGTATGTTTTAGACATACATAACATGATTTTACATATATACATACATAACTCGGCCTCATGGCCTAACTTGATAAAAAATTCAAAACTATTGGGCCCTAACTTTGTGAACTTGATGACCGTGATGCTAATAACTGTTGCTGGATCACATATTCTCCAAAGCCCATCCTCTGCATGTGTGATCGTGAAATGTTTGCAAGATTGAAAATGAACGACTTAATGAGTGAATGTAAAGACGTATACTTGCGTAATATCATATACGTAATTAACTAAAATACCATATCAACTTGGGACGTGAGTCACAACATAATTCATGCACACATACATAAATTGTATCCTGGTATGAAGACATGTACAAGGCTGAACACTAAAACACTATGATATATATGACATTAAATGGGAAATATGACGTGATCTTGATCGTGACATGAATTAACCATGAAGCTGAAATAATAGCGTGACTTGAAAACGTAAATGTGATAACTTGACTGTGCATGAACATGGAAACTGGAAACGTTAATATGACTTCAAGACATGAAAACGATGTCAAGACATGAAAATGATGTCTTGAATTACAACTTGAAAACATGACCTAAAAATGTGTAAACATGAAAACTGACTGAAAATGACTTAATGTCAAGTAAAGCATGACATGATATGAGTTGAAACTGAAATATGTCAATAAGAACATAAAGACGTGATTAAACTTATAAACATGAAAACATGACTGAAAAACTGTAAAGCATGCATATGAGCTGAAAACTGAATTACGTACTGAAAATGAAATCATGAACTTGAAAGTATAATATGAATGGAAATCATGAACATGATTTGAAAATGTATACATAATTTGAAATTTATAAATGTGTCTATAAACTGATATTTTTGAAAAATCTCACCAGTATCATAACATGGTGACACACTCACAAAGTGGTTCTTTACTCCCAAGTATAAGAGTGTCGAAGTAATAAAATAACTCGGTAAGTCTGAGGTCGATCCACATGAAATAAATTTAATAGGATAAAATAATAATTCAACTAATAAAATAAAAATAATAAAATAAAATACCATGGTTAAGTGATCTATTCTTCATATTTCAAATATAATTTTTTTTACTTTTTATAAAATATAAATTATAATTATTTCCCTGTAACATCCCCGATCCGGAGATGTTACCAGCGGGGAATAGGCCGTACTATTCCTCTGAGCCTCTGACATACAAACTGTATACTTTACTAGTGTCTTATCTCAACTATAACTTGAACATTGGACCATTGCCCAAACCTTAACATGAAATGTAAAAGATTTCATACTCACATAAACTTAACATCACATACATTTCGACTCTACACCTTAGTATCGAAACACAACTTTAATATACAATTTTCTGAAACTAAACTTTGCTTGACTTGACTGAACTCATACTCTGACTGGTGGTCTCAGACCCACTAGTGACTGCCATCAGTATTCGTCCTCTCGAGCTCGTTCTTCTGGAATACCTGCAAAACAAACACTGGGAGTGAGGGGGGTTAGATCGTTGTACGATATAAGTGAGTGGACGAAAAACTGAAAATTTATATAAAAGCTTTTGGTTTCAAAACCATAGTGTCAGGAACATCTTTATATGAAAACTCTTTTCTAAAAACTTCTTATGAAATCCCTTTTATAAAATTTGTCTTTCTGAAAACTACTTTTAAAATCCTGGTTTCTGAAAAACTATTTCTGAAAAACTATTTACTGAAAATCTGATCACTGTGAACTGCTCTGTATCTGAAAAACCTTGACGTATGAGGGCGTTACGTATCGTCTTTCCCCATACGCCTAACTAGAGCCAGCAGTGCAAATCCATGACTTTGGGGCATTACGTATCGCCGTCCCCCAAAGCATGCCACTACTGTCCCTGAAACTGGTGGTCTTAGGGTGTTACGTATCGCAGTCCCCCAAACCACAAACTAGAATTAGAGGTGCGGATCTATGCTACCACCCAAGCTCTGAAACTAGGGTCTAGGGGCATTACGTATCACCGTCCCCCTAGCCCTGCTCTAGGATCTGGGGGCGTTACATATCGTCGTCCCCCCAGTCCTCTATATGTGCACATGTTCTCTGTCCGTCAATTCCATCTTTGTATAAGTTACATACTGGGATGGGTTTTTCCCCCATGCCCCAAAAAATAAAAATCAAGTTTGAAAAATATTTCTTTTCTAAATCACTATTGTCTAAAAACAACTGTAAATAAATCATGGCCAAAGCCCAATGTGCTGGAAAAAGGTAAGTCTCAATTTATAAAGAACAAATAAATCAATAAACAAAATCAACTTGAAGAAAGAGGTGTCCACTCACAGTTTTGGAATCTGACTGAAATTACTCACTTGCTGAGGGAATTTCGGTTCATGCGATGATCTAAAATTGACAATTTGGTTAGAAGATGGGACTGGGGACATTCTGAATAAGTCTAAACTTTCTCACTCAAGCACTTACTTATCACTTCAACGCATATCACTCTTATATTATGGTGTACTGTGTATTCTCAAACTGATACGAGACCCTAAGGGTGGTCTCTAACATGTTAGGGTGGAACTGGGATGGTTTAAAACTAATTCGGATGAATTTCTGTCTTCGCGTCGAGAAGCAAAGTCTTGCGCGTCGCGTCGCGCCTTTATCCAGAAGCATGCCTAAATTTTTCCAGGTCGTCTCGCGACGCATACCTGATTTCCAGGTTTCTGCTTTTCTTCCTAAAGTCTATTTTACTTACTCAAATACATCCTTAATACTTCCATATCAATTTTATTACACAAACCATTTCATTAAACCTCAAATACACATGTTCTACATCCAATTATCATCCTCAACAACTCACTAAACCTCAAAATTATTTAATTTAAACCAAACTTTAAAGCCTCCCAATTTGGGTATTTAGTTCAAGAATCATTTTTCTTATATTTTTCACACTAAAATGCATCCCATATCATACCATCATCTCTATTCTACCATTATGCTTTCAAAATTAAATAATTCAAGATTTGGGTCAAATGGGTTTTACCTCTTTTTTTTTTTAATTTTCTTCATTCTCTAAGCCCTCCATTGTTGCTAAGCTTACTTGCTTGCTTCCCTTTTATTCTTTCTTTTATTCTTTCTTTTATTCTTCTTCTTCTTCTTCTTCTTCTTCTTCTTCCTCTTCTCTCTTTTCTTTCTCTTATTCCTCTCGGCAATTTCGTCTTTTTTTTTATTCTTGCTTCCAATTTGGGTATTTGTGAATAGTGTGCTCTTATATACTAGGTCCTTTTTGATATTTGGAAATATGGAGAAAAGTGTGGAAAGATGGAGAAATTTTGAGATTTTTCTATTTGACCCCGAAATCACTATTCATCCTAATTTTGACTTGTATTTTTTACTTATTTCTGGTCTGAGTTTGGAAAAATGTTCAACGCGGAAGTTGTAGGTCTCGATCTCAGCTATTTGAAAATAAAAAATTCATAAAAATCAGAGCTCGTATGAAAACGTTATGCCCCAAATACCACGGGCTATCCAAAGGGAAATATTGTACAGTCTCGTCCCGGGACTTTGAGGGATTTACCGATTGTCCCCAAAGTCATTCCATGAGTATATTTGAGTCTCAACATAATTTATTTTATGTGCCTTCGTTCCATACATAACAGTACCACTATATGCAGTAGTAAAAACTATCGGTTGTTACATTCCCAATCAATTTATTTCATAATTATCATGTATTAATTATGTCAACTTCGTCATGTCGATAATTAGTCATGCCAAGGTACTAAATATGCCAAAACATATAAAATCAGTCATATAGGTGGTACCATATTGTTTATAATTAATCAAGATCTTTAATAATCCATTATTTCTCATTTATGGGATTCAAGTATTATTTGTGTCAATCGGGGACTGTCTACAACTAGTCAAGAGTTCTCATTAAACTGGAAAAACTATGAATTTTATTTGGGGAATTATCACAATTTATAAAATATAATATAAATAAAAATCAGATATATTTTCATATCAAGAGCTTCATCATTTACCCCAACATGATAAAAAGAAAAATAAATTACAAAAAAAAAAAATACACACAACGGCTCATCCCACAAAGTCTTAGAGAGACTTGTGGAAATTTGTTGAAGAAAATAAGACACTGAGCATCTCTTATGAGTTTGCAAGAAGAAAATCTTGTTTTTTCTTTCCAAGTAAATCTTGCAATTGCTTTCCACCAAAAGGTGGAAAGCAAATGCAATCAATTTTTTTTTTTCTGTTTTGTCATTTTCTGTTTGTTTTTATTCTTTTGTCTTTTGTCCTTTGTCTTTTGTTTTGTTTTGTTTTATATATTTATATAAAATACATGTGTAGTTAAATACATCATAAACTCATTTTTTCGCCAATCTAAACATGGTGAATATTTTTCAAGTCTGATTTGAATCTAACTGTCATGCCCTTTTAGGTTTCTGGGTCTTGGAATTCAGATTTCATGTCAATTTTCCCGTTGAGCATCCGAAGTCGTATTTTACCTACACAATAAATAAAAATCTCAATAAAAATATATAAAACATGAATTTAATTATTATTTCACAAATGTGCTAAATTAAGAGGATTAATGAAACTATAATGTAAAATGATTAATTTTTCTTTTAATAAATATGCACTTTTTAGTCTTCATCACCTGGGCGTGTGAGACCTACTTAGCGAGAATTGGCACCACGTAAACAAGGGAACATGAATATGAACATGAGCCTATGGGGGTGATCAGTGCCCCATAAGGAAACGTGAGCGTACCTGAGATGAAATATCTATACATGAGGGGATGACACTCTATTAGTGGTTTGAAAATATTTATTTCCTTATTCTTGTAAACCGTTTTCTAGAAGAACTTAATTGAAAATCATGAACATCCTGAACTTGAAAAAGTATTTCATGAAATCATAAATTGAAAACATATTATATGGAAATCATGAAATAAAAATGTGTTCATGACCGTAAACTGAAAAACGTGAGCTGCAAACGTAATTGTATATGAAAATTTAAATTGTAAAAGTAACTATGAAAATGTAAACATGAAAATAATGACGTGATCTGAAAACATAAACATGATCTCAAAATCATAAAGGTTCCTTGAGAACTAAAATATATCTTGAAAACTATAACATGTAAACATGAATTGAAATCTACGACTATACATATGGACTACAACTATAAGCCTGATAACGTGATTTGACTGTACAACACCAATTGTGAGCGTGAGAACGTGACATGACATGAACATGAAAATATTACCTAAAAATATGACGTGTCTTGCAAACATGAAAACGTGACGCATGAACTATAACGTGAAAGCATGACATAAGAACATAACGTGATTGTTTAACTTAAGTTGCTCTACTGAAACTACTTATATTGATGATGTAACATGCTCGTACATGAAAAATGGGCATTAATAACATGATCCTAAATTAATATATTTTCATAATATGAAATTTAAGCATTATATACCAAACTACCCAAACTCGTGGCTCTAACCAACCCAAACATATGGTGGCCTGGATCTAACATAATTCATGCATGAATCATGCATCAATAACCTTTCTAAATATGATTACCAACTAAGGCACGTAACTTGAAGTCATGACATGAATGTAAACTGAAAAACATGCATGAACTGTAAACTGAAAAAACATATGAGCTGTAACATGAAGGACATGTTTGAATTATAAACTGGAAACATATGTACATGACTTGTGAAAACATAAGTTGTACTCATGAAGTGTAAATTGTAAACTAAGTACATAAACTGTGACTTGTGATAACAGAAATAGCTTGGAAAATATGATTGATCATGTAGGTCGTGACATAGGCATGCAAACATAATTTGTAAGTGAAAAACGTAACTAGAATATAACATAACATAACTTGAACTCGAATTACTTGTTTTAAACATGAAAGTGAATCTTGAATATGAACTGGAGAACGTATCTTGAAACTTGAAATACGCGACTTGAAAATGCATATAAGAAGCATAAACATAAACTTGGAAAAACGTAGCATGAAATTACACATGGAAAATATAACATAAACATAAGCATGAAAACATAACATGAACGTAAATATGGAAAACATAGCATGAACATAAACATGAAAATCATATCATAAACGTACGCATGGAATACATAACGTAATCATGTATATGGAAAACATGATGTAAACATGGACTTAGTAACATGACATAACATGAATATGGAAACGTGACGTATCATGAATATGTAAACATGACCTGAATGAAAATATGAAAACTCAATGTAGACATAACATAAAAATAATTACGTGAACAAACCATAAAAACTCAACATGAGCATAAACGTGAAATCATAACGCGCCACAAACATGAAACATAATAACTTGGAAATGAGTATCCACCCACTGACTGATGCCCACTACTGAAGTGCTTGAGTAGAATCCAACAGATCCTCATGCGTGGAGTCTATGAAATATGTGTCCAAACGCAATTAGTGTACTTGATCATTTAATCCAGATCATGCATGTAAATGATGAAATACGTGCACTCGTGATGACGTGATAGCTTAAGATGTTCCTCTAACACCCTAAATTATCTGCAACATCGCTTACAAACCTATACATGCGCGTGATTAACATACCAATCAATCTCGCATCAAACATGAAAAGTCTTCAAAATTCTACCATACTAACATTCAACATAATAACATTAAACTTGCGGCCCCAACCGTAGCCACACTCGGCCATATAAAATATTAGGCAAACGCCATGATTTTAACAACAACAACAACCCATAACATACATGCACACACAATCATCATCAACATTATCAACACCATCACTCCCAATCCCCATCTCTCGGCCACGCACAAAATTCGACCTAAGCATATTTATTTACCAAACTTGGAAATTCAAACATCTCCAAGCATATCCCATAGCATGATATCACATAAACATTCATTAATACCATACTTAGCTCCATTAAGCCTTCATCCAACACCCATCATATTTGGCCACAAGACCCATCTAAAAATTTTACATTTACAACCAATATCAAGCATATGCCATGATATCTCAACAATAAAAACATAATTACACACTTTTTGACTTAATCATGCAAATGATTCAACTATAGGATTAAATCTTTCATGAATTCGAAATTTACGTCTAGGGTTTTTCATTTGAAATCCGAAATAAGATAAATAATAAGAAGAAAAAACTTACTAGCTTGATTATCTCCAAAGATTTGTAAGAAAAATCACAAATTTTCTTCATGGATTTGACATTCATGTGTGAATAGATTGGAAGAGAGGGCTGAGTTTTTTGTTCTTCATTTTGTGAGGAATAAAATGAAAAGAGAATGGAGTAAAGTTAAAAAAAAGTGGGTCACAAGTGGATAGATATTATTGATTAAAATAATGATATATGTATTTGTCAGATGTTTAAATTTATATAAATTCATAATAGTACAATAACCCTTGCATAAATGTATGATTTGACTTTGTTCAAAATTTATAAAAATATTAAACACGAAAGTTGTAAATCTATATCTAGTCTTTCTGACCATATAAAGATCACTAAAAACGGACATATGTAGCCAAAATTATGGCTAAAATACTAAAAGTTATCCATATCGCAATAAAATTGCATGTACTGAAAAATTATAAAAATAATGACATAGATAATGGGTCGTTAATAATGCATGATTATATGTTTGAATGATTCTTTGCATATGTAAGAAATAATTAGCATGATTACATCATGATAACCGTGGTGTTACATTTAACACCTAGGTAAGTACACGAGGATCAAGTTAAGTTACAGCAAGAGAGAGATAGGGAAAATGAAAGAGAGGATGCATCTTTATAGAGTAAGACCGTGAGTGGGGAGAGAGAAAAACCTAAAGCCATGAATGATTCCAAGAAGGGAAAAGCTGTGAATGAGAGATAAAAGAAAGGTCGGGTGAAAAAGAGTTTTTACTTGGGTGAGGGAGAAGTGAGGAAATCATTTAAGGCTAGCAAGTTCATGATGTTTCGTGTATATAAGGATACCACTGCCCTTTTAACTAACACTGAATCTATTCTTCCTAGTGTTATTTATTCCTCATTGTAGGAATTTAGCGATGTTTAACAGAGGACATCCTTAATGGACTTCCACTCATTATAGAGATTGAACATCAAATAAACTTTGTTCCTAGAGCGATCATTCCCTAACCGAACTGCTTATCGAATTAACCCCGATGAGACAAAGGAACTTCAAAGGTAAGTCGAGTAATTGATGGAGAAAGGATACGTAAGAGAACGTTTGAGTCCGCATGCAGTACCAGTTCTTCTAGTACCTAAGAAAGATGGAACTTGACGTATATGTGTGGATTATCGCGCAATAAATAACATTACGGTAAAGTATCACCATCTTATTCCTAGACTAGATGACCTGATAGATAAAATATATGTGGGTATCATCAAATTAGAATGAGAGAAGGTGATGAGTGGAAAACTGATTTTAAGGCTAAATATGGATTATATGAGTGGTTAGTAATGTCTTTTGGTCTTACAAATGCTCCTAGTACTTTCATGAGTTTAGTGAACCATGTTTTACGTGCCTATATAGGGAGATTTGAAGTAGTTTATTTTGATGAAATCTTAGATTACAGTCGTACTTTAGATGAACATGTAGATCACTTGAGATATGTTCCTGATATTTTGATAAAAGAACAATTGTATGCTAACTTTAAGAAGTTCACATTCTGCATGGATAAAATTGTTTTTCTTGATTTTGTAGTTTCTACAGATGACATTGAAGTTGATAAGGAGAAGATAAAGGCTATTCAATACTAGTCTACACCTAAATCAGTTTCCGAAGTAAGAAGCTTTCACGGATTGACGAGCTTTTATAGAAGGTTTGTGAAAGATTTCAGTAGCTTTTCTACGCCACTGACATTGGTTGTGAAGAAGACAGTGGGTTTCCAATGGGGTGAAGAGCAAAAGCGTTTCCATCTAACCAACTAATCTCTCTCTCTCCTTTACTCTTCTTCTCTCTCGGCCTTATAGGCCATTTTTCTCTTCACTGGTTTTGCTAAAAACCGTGAGTCATGGAGAAGCAAATGTGTTGATTTTGTTGCAAAATCAAGAGTGCTAGCACACAATGGAGTCTTACGAAGGTGATAGGGAAACCCACTTGTGAGCTTGGAATCATCAACCAAAGCTTGGAGCTTGATGGAACCACACAAAGCCGAAAATGGAAGAGCCATGACAGTGAACTTCCGAGAGCTTCTTGGAGAGGGCATAAAGTTTTTTTTGTCTTCGCCGCATCGCTCAACCGGTCGATGTAAGTATTCTGCAACTTCCTCGATGTATTCACATATATGTTTTATGCTTGATAATCGATCTCAGGACGTAGAAACTCCAACAATGGTATCAATTGAAGGAGAATTTATGCAGTGCACCCGTACTAGCATTACCTAACTTTGAGTCTATATTTGAGATAGAATGTGACACATCCGACATAGGCATTGAAACAATACTAATATAATAGAAGAAGCTGATTGCATACTTCAGTGAGAAATTGAGTGCGCAAGTATTGCGTTATCCTACTTATGATAAAGAGTTGTGTGCATTGAAGACCCGTCATCATTATCTTTGGCTTAAGGAATTCGTCATTCATATTGATCATGAATCATTGAAACACCTCAAGGGACAAGATATGTTGAATAAATGTCACGCACGTTGGATGGAATTTATAAAATCTTTTCCATATATGATCCGTTATAAAAAAAGGTAAGAAGAGCCTAATGGAAGATGTTTTGTCACGCATGTATGTTTTACTTACTTCTATGAGTGCTAAAATGTTATGTTTTGAATTTTTTAAAGAACTATATGCATGTGATTCTGATTTCTCCATTGTTTATGATGCATGTTATAAATCTGCTTTTAGTAAGTTCTATCAACATGAAGGTTACTTATTTTGAGAAAATAAACTGTGCATTCATGTTTGTTCTATGCGTGAGTTACTGATTAGGGAAGCATATGAGGATGGATTAATGGGTCACTTTAGGATTAGTAACAGCTTAGAGGTATTACATGAACAATTTTTTGCCTTAAAATGAAACAAGTTGTCATGAGAGTTTGCAATAGATGTATAATATGTAGAAAGGTTGAATCTAGAATGATGCATCATGGGTTAAATACACTCTTACACGTACCTACTGAGCCATAGATTGATGTTTCAATGGACTTTGTGTTGGGCTTACCTAGCTCGAGAAGAGGGAGGGATTTCATATTTATTGTGGTTGATAGGTTTAGTAAAATGGCATAATTTATTATTTGTCATAAAACTGATGATACCACAAATATTGCTGATTTATTCTTTATGGAGATATTATGACTCCATGGGATACCTAGGATTATTGTTTTAATAGAGATGTTAAATTCCTTAGCCACTATTGGAAAGTTTTATGGGGGTAAGTTAGGTACAAAATTTTCGTATTTTACTAATTGTCACCCTCAAACTTATGGACACACTGAAATGGTAAACATGATTTTAGCACAATTTTTACGTACTATCGTTACTAAAAATTTAAAATTTTGGGAAGAATGCCTACCATTTATTGAATTTGCTTATAACCGTGTTGTATTCGACCCTGGTGATTGGGTTTGGGTACATTTACGTAAAGAGCAGTTCCTCACACAAATGAGATCTAAGCTACAATCATGAGGAGATGGACCATTCCAAGTCTTGTAGGACATCTACGACAATGCTTACAAACTGGATGTTCCTGCTGAGTGTAATGTTTCTACTACTTTCAATGTTGCTAATTATCTTTCTTTGATATAGGTTCTCATTCGACGACGAATCCTTTCGAGGAGGGAGGGAATGATGTGAATCAAGTACCACCCCAGAAGATTGATTAATTACATAATTCAGAAGGGCCAATCACGAGGCAACGAGCTAAGAAGATCAAGGAAGCAATACAAGGTCTAGTCCTTAAGCCTTTGGCCGAACCATGCAACACAAATAGAATAAAATCTTTTCAAATAGGCTTATTAGCAGTGGGTCCAAGTTACATATGACCCAATTATTTTAAGACATTTAATTTTAGTTTTTTAATTTATTTATTGGGTTAGACTAAATTAAGACTTGGGCATAAGGTTTATTATAGTGGTGTGAGGATTTAAGATCTTAATTAGTTTAGGACTTTATTTTAATTTCCTATTTGGATGTTGAATCTTTGTTAAATTAGGATTTTTATTTTAGTTTACTATACTGTCCCTTAACACTCTAAACCTGATAAACAATTAGTGCCATGAGGTGTTATGTATCGTCGTCCTTCATATCACAGAAACTAGGATCCAGATGCGTTACGTATTGTTGTCTCCTTGGTCCTAAATCTATGCCATATGCACAGGCTTTGATGTATCCATTAATTCCAATAATATCCGTCAATTCCAAAAACAAGTACATGAGACATATTTAACAAAATCAATTTTAAATCATCAATGTCATTTTCAATTATCATTCTCATCAAAATCACATCATGCTCAAACTCCATCCAATTTTCGAAGAAAATTCATAATTCATAAATCTTATGGAAACATATCTCGTCACAAACTAGTAATTCACTTAAGCTCATTCTAAAATCTAGAAAATGTCATTGGAAATCCATTTATTTTATAAATTCAACATTTACCAAATAATAAAACTCACAAGATAATCAATAAAATAAAAAACCAACATTAAATCTCAAAGTTAAATCATAGGTATCATAAATCCATAATTAAAGATAAACAACAATTAGATCAAATATTTTTTTGGAAAATAAATACTCCACTCGAAGATTTTGATTTTGACCGAACTTATTCCGTGAAGTTGATGACGACTGAAATTCCTAATGTCAAAATATAATCAATTAAAGTTGTTAGAATAAACGACGTAAAATATTTTGATACAACGAATAAAATATGATATAAATGAGCAAGAAATTTCACTAAAAAATTGACATATCGAGGTTACCTACGAATTTTACAAGGATCGATGTAAATTTATGTAAGCTAAGATATCAAAATTCAAAATCTACTATAATGTCGAGAAATTCACTGTACATCGGCCAACTATAAATATTCACCGATCTTTATAAGAACATAACAGTGGCTGAAATTTTTATAGAATAGTCTCCTATGTATCTATTTTATGTTGGTTTTTACGGCTCTCAAGTTCAAGCGAATCCTCCGGGGCTGTTCAGGGAAAACAGATATCAGTGAGCTGCATGACAGCCATCTTGAAAAATTCGATATAAATTCATTTTTGATGTAAAAATTCTGATTTTTGGATATGTTGAACCCTATTGTGTGTAATTTATATTGAATTTTACGATTTTTCAAACGAATACCTAAAACTCGAGTTATAACCAAGATATTGGACCTATCCAGCATACACAGTAACCGAACGCACTGCCTAAACTCTCCAATTCTCTACCCTATTTAGTATATTTAATTCAACTATTACAATCATACATTACAACACAATAAACACATATTATCATGCACAAAACTTGTTAGATTATTCCACTTTATTCAAGCCGTCAATTCATTTTCTACACAATACCCTATGCCTATCTATCATTCAATAACTTTACGATTTCACTACAACATGTCCTATACACTCATCAAACAAAATCAAAACAGCCCCCCATACCTCATATAGCCGAATTCTCCACCAAGAACAAACCAATATTTATGCACTTTTTATTACACCAATTCACCATAAACAACACTTCCAACATCATTCAACAATGTAAGCACACACATCTACCACACCATCAACTTTCATTACTTCAATTTAAGGTTTAGGGTTTTCTAATTTATTCTCTACATTACTTAATCAATTATTTTAAGAATTCATCACTTCAATACACCCAATAAACATCATTAACACATTTATCATCAACATTACCCAAAATCCAAGAATTTAAATTGTTGAATGAGATCTTTTCTCACCTTTTTTTTTGGATTCTAGCTCAATGACTCTCTAGAACTTGATTTCACCCTCTTAAGTTTGCTTTGAACTAGATTTAGCTCTCTTTTTGCTTGGAACAAAAAAAAAAAAAAAAAAAAAAAAAAAAAAAAAAAAAAAATTCATGCCTATTCCTTCTACAATTTTTGGTAGCTTGGAGGTTAGAGAATAACAATTTTGGCTTCTTATTTTCTTATATATTTTTTTGTGATAAGAGAATGGAAATTACAAGAAAACTCTAGATTTGGGCTTGGCTTCTTCTCTTTTTTCCTTGGCCGGCCCAATGGGCTAATTTTTGTTTAATTTTCTTTGACCCAAAGACAAGCTTCAATGGGCTTATTATTTGGCCCATTATTTTGCAACACATTCGGCCCATCAAGCCCAATTTTATGTACAGCCCATTGGTCCACCAAATTCAATTTTACTTTTCAGTTAACTATTATCCGGACTACCAGTACCATAATTCTAATTTAATTAGGCCGCACAAATTTTTGGTCGTGACATAACCTAAATAGTCTTGGTACGAAATAAAAGAATGGTAAGTTTTTACTTTGCCCCTTAATAAAATTATATTTATTTAGTTTACATGTAAATATAATTAAATAAAATGAAAAAAAATGAGAATTTCAAAAAAGTAAAGAGAGATTTATTAATTGGTTAAAAATACAACTTTAAACTTTGAAGAGGACATGGACGTTGAAGAGAGACAAAAATAGACAATGATGGTTTTAAAGAGACAAAACATATGTCATGAAATGTAGTACCTTGTGCTTTGTTTCCTTTTCAATTATATTTATGTAGTTCTTAAACCCAAAAATAAATAATAAAAAAAGTAACGCCTATTTTCATTGTTCACGATGATTCAAGGAAAATCTGGAGAAGCTAAAATAAATAATAATAATAATAATAATAATAATAATAATAATAATAATAATAATAATAATAATAATAGCCATCAATTTATCATCGCTGGCAGTGAAGAGTGAAGACGGGAACTGTAAAAAAAAAAAACATAAAAATAATAATAATAAAACTAGAAAAACTAGAAAAAAAAAAAAAACATTTGCCTCGATTCACGAGGGATAGAAATAAAAGTACGGATTTGGCCTGTGAGACTGCCAGAGTTGTTATCTCTGTACTCAAAAACAAACTCCCACTCCATCTCACTGTTTTCTTTCTCTCTCTCTCTCTCTCTTTTTTCCCCTCTCTTAATTAGAAAAGCTTTATCAAGTGCATGTGATTTTCGTTTTCCCAAATCTGCCCTTTTCAGCTTTTCCCTTGTCAAGATTAGAATAAAAAAGCTCTAGCTTGAGGTTTAAACTTTAAACAGTTAAATAATATATGTTTGAATTGTTATTGAAGTACGAATATTGACTTATTTGCTGTAATTATTGTGAGACTTATGTGTATATATCTAGATTATATAATCTTTTATCTGAAACAAATAAAGCTACTAGGGACAAAAATATGAAGAAGATTAGGATCCACAATTAGGACTCCCTATGAGTTCATGATTACATAGTTGAGGGTATTGTTGTAATTTTAAGGGTAAATAATACAAAAGAAGTGCTGCCTCCTGCTGGCAGCTCGGAGCTGATGCAACGAAAGGCCTAAGAAGTGGACAAATTAGGAAGAAACGTAAATGATTGGATAACATGTGGCAGAAATTGATTAGACAAGTCAGTGGGAAGAGATTGCAGCTGTGAAGGTCCCGTCACAGTAGTTCACACCACCGATGATTGCGTGGACGAAAACTCAATACAGTTAGATCCCATTTGCATTTATTTTTAAAATCACATTAGTGCATGTATTAATTATTATAAGGAAAATGATATATGTACCAACTTTTATCCCTAATTTCCTCCCTACCCTCTCACTGTAGCTATAGTGAGGGAGTAAGGAAAATTTTCGGGATAAAAGTTGGTACATATATCATTTTCCTTATTATAATTGTCATTAAAGATGCACACTATTACGATTCGGAACTATAACCGAACTTTAAATCGAACCATTGACCCGTAAATTAAATCACGAACTGTAATCAAATCGATCCCAACTGGTTTGATTATTGTTGATATCATTTCCAATTGTCGGTTTGGGCTGTTTGAACGATTTAAATCGTAACAGTTACAGACCCTAACTGTAACGGTTACGGACCGTACGTAACCTTACGGTTGAAAACCGTTTGCCCAACGATCATTTTTTAAATTAATAATAATAATAATAATAATAATAATATAATAATAATAATAATAAAAGTTAAAAATCTCTAATTTTACAAAATTAATACTTTATTAGGTGAAAGAACTGTGATTATTTCTTCAATTATTGATAATGTTATGAGAACTTTACTTGATTTATACAATGATTAGGTTAGTAGATATAATATTCAAATAGATGATACCACATAATCCATGAATGCACCAACTGGATAATCTAAGCTTCATGCTGATAGAAGTTGGTTGATGTAGCGAAATAAAAAATCAAAGTCCACAAATACCACCACTATTAATCAGAAATTAATGCATATCTAACGATAAATTTCGAGTTTTCCCAAAGTGATTTTTTAGGTAAGCAATTTCTTATTATTGATTGGTGGCAAAAACATCAAGGATTGTTTCCAATCCTGGCCGTGATTGTAAGGGAGGTATTAGCGGCACCAATCTCAACTGTATCTGTAGAGCAGACATTTAGCATGAGTGACAATATTCTTGATGATAGAAGATCAAGGTTGAAACCGGAGACGTTAGAAGCTCAAACGTGTCTTGACGATTGCTGTAGGGCGAAACGTCGTGAATAAGAAAATCAGCCGGAAACTTTTGAAGATTTGTGTGATATCACAGACACAACTAATACCGAATGCTCAAGAACCAGACCGCCTTCCCCAGATGAGGATGAATAAAATGAGGTAAATTATTAAAAATAAAATGTACTAGAACTATGTGAGCTTTGATTCCTCTATGCCCCAAGAGGATATAGACAACTTAATTAAGAGCAATCTTTTTTTTTTTTTTTCAAAATAATAACTAAATTATCAATGCATAATTTTAGTCGTACATTTTAGTAAATCTTTAAATTTTTATTATTTTATAATAATTTAAATTAGTTTATTTAAAAAAATTACAGTTTTAAACCTTAAATTGAATCGAACCATACGGTTCGGCCGGTTTAAGGTTATGGTTGAGTTTGGCTTTAGCCGAAATCGCAATTGAATCGTAAACTGAATCGTTACTCTACGGTTCGGTTACGGTTCAGCAAAATCGAACCGTTATCCATATGATTCGGTTACGATTTTTAACCGTAATCGAACCGTATGCAACTTTAAATGTCATTTTATTTATAAAAATACATTATGTATATTTATTTAGAATCGTTATATGATAAAATCCTTAAAATAATATTAGAATAAATCAATTAATTTATATATGAGATTCCGTTAAATATTCACAATCGTAAGATTATTAATACTAAAATATTAATACATCCATATTAGACTAGCATTTGTTATGTTTTCTCTCTAATTAGTGAAGAGAAGTAGCTGATATATCATAGACTGCTAATGTAGGAGTTTGTTTAGTTTAACATTTGGATGCTTGTTGGAAAATAATTACATCAAACTGGCTCACAAGAGAACCTATATTTTATGGCTTATACGTGTCTATAAATGTCCTTTTAATAACATGAATGGTATGTCCGATCAATTGACTTGAGATCTCTATAATATCTTCTTTGTGGATCATGTATGCTTTAACGTTACACCTTAATTATCTGTAAATGGATTGCGCTATGTGTAGAAAAGTGATTGGGTAATATAAAAGCATGTGAAGGTTGTGATGAGTCAATTAAGGATTTGTCTCTCTGAAAAATCAGAGTATATTCCAATTATGACATAAGTGCTCATGTAAACCCGTAGCCACAGTGAGTGGGTTTTGAAAAGCGTTTCAAAAACTATAATTTGTAAGTTATCAGTTTAAAGTCAAAATGCCTAACAATATTATTATTATTATTGGAGTTGATACTAATTCCATACTCTAGAATTATGAACCGTTTGGTAAAAAAGTATTGTTTGAAAGCATAATATAACTTATAAATATTACACTAGATTATATGTTAACTTATAAGTTCATCAAATTTTACATCAAACATTACATTAAGATGAGATATAATTATGTCAAAAAATTATATTATATTAGCGATCATTAACGATATAGTTTAATTGAGGGTTATGATTCCTAAGAATTACATACATGTAAGAGTGTGTTTTTAGCTTGTGTGAAAATGGTTCCCCCAATGAAAAAAGAAACAATCTTAATTAGTTGTTGAAAAGATAATGACATATTGACATTACCTTAAAAAAAAAAAAAAAAGGTTTATATTGCTTCTAATCATTAAAAAGTGAATGCATGCAATAGAAGGTTATATTGCATAAATTCAAATCACCCAACTAATTGAACTTTGAAAGAGGAAAGAAAATCAAATCTGAGCACTAACATCGTTTTCAAACAAAGTCAAATATCAAAACTCAAGTAG